>CM070078.1:27535161-27709255 GCA_036250285.1 Pyrocoelia pectoralis
ATGAATTATAACATTGTTAATCTAAAAACGTAACTCGTTGAAAGCTTTTCATTCCTCAAAGAAAATGGTTAATTGAATAGCCTTTTCTAACCGTTGGCATCTTCACACTTTCTTCCTCAAGATGATATTTTTCAAAATCGAGACGAAAAATAATTTAGAACCATTTCGTTACCAATGGTCCAAGAATTTTTTATTGCAATAAAATTACAATATTCTCTAACTCCACATTGGCTTCAATGGTTTTATAGTGGTTTATTGGTAATCTGCCTAATTTTATCCTCAGGGAAGCACATACCTAGCTAAACGCATGGAAAATATGTAGAAAGACAGCTGAACAATAGTGTTTATCTTCAAGAGATGGACTAATTTTATTGTTTACTATGAATTTACTGGATTATGGACGGGTTTAAGTAATTTGTACAATTTTTCGTAATAACAGAGGCATCTCGTCTTTAAGGCCACATTGTATAGTTTGGTTAGCAATTGTATCTCTTTTATAGACAGTTCTTTCATAATTTTACCACTAATCCGACCGAAACCGGGAGCTTTTCTAGTGTTAACATTTATTTGGATAATACTTTGGATAGATTTTATGGGATGTAAATAAAGGGTTGTTGAATAGCAGAGGTATTGAGGTGGGCCACTCTCGAATTCTGGGCGAGGCAGTCAAGCGACTGCCTATACTAGAAGGGCGATCTGACTCACTCATCCTTCGATTTATACTAGGGAAAAACTACCGCATCTTTTTTGATGCGGAAGTGGCATCCCAACCAGACATATCCATCTTCACGGACGGATCTAAAACAATGGAAGGAACAGGCACCGGAATTTATTCCAAAGAACTGAGCCTCCATATCAGCCAACCACTAGGCAAAATTTCGACTGTCTTTCAGGCAGAACTAGCAGGAATAACGCTTAGTGCAAGAATAATTCTTATGCACAGGATAAAGAATAAAAGTATCAGGATTTCCAGTGACAGCAGAGCCGTTCTGCAGGCACTAGGTCAACACAAAATTACCTCCAGGCTGGTTTCCGAGTGTCATCAAACACTAGAGCAAGTGACAAATAGCAACACCATTGAGCTTGTATGGGTTAAAGGGCATGCTGGAACAACAGACAATGAAAAAGCCGATAAGTTAGCCCGACTGGCCCCAAAACAACTGTTTTATGGTCCAGAGCCGGCTCTCCCACTTACAGTATCTACTGTAAACAACTTAATAGCTCAAGACACCCAAGCCCAGCATAAGGCTAGGTGGAACTTGATGTCAGAATGTCGTCACGCGAGAGAGGCCTTTAGAGGACCATCTCGTAGCCTGGCGCGATTTTGCACAGGGCTATCCAGAAAGAACCTGCGGCTACTTGTGGGCATACTTTCTGGGCACTGTAAACTTAACAAGCACGTGCACCGTATGGGCTTGGTTGAATCACCATCCTGTAGAGGATGCCACACAGAAGATGAGACGGCGCAACACATACTTTGTGAGTGTTCCGTACTTGTCGAATTAAGACGATCCATGTTGGGGGACTCCTGGTCGGACATGGCTAAGATTAGAGCCGCTTCCCCGTCCAGCATCCTCAGGTTTACCTCACGTGTGGGATGGCTTGAGTGATGATGCGGGGTCGAACGACTCTAATCAGGGAGGCAGCACAAAGGGCCCGAATAGGTGGCCTATGTGCGAGTGGACTTCTGACCACCCTCCCATCGTAATCCAGAATCCAGAATGGGATGTAAATATGCCAAGAGGCAGGGTAAGGTTCACATCGGAATTTCGTTTCTGTAGGTGGTTAACAAATGGAGGGTTTATAAGTTGCAATTGGCTTATGGCTTTCTAAAGTAAATATTCTGGTTGTTGTTATTGAACTCTACGGCTCCAGGATTAAATTTCAAATTACCTTCCACATAGCCCACATAACAACTTTCTAATTCGATATTTCATGTATAAGCTCAGTCACAGCTCATACCTTTGACTACTGTTACACCTTCACGAATAATCGACCTTAAACCTCCATTTGCTTCTCTCCCTTACATAGCCCCTTCGCCCTCAAAATATTGCTGTGCAATACTCACATGATCCTTTCTTCCCTTTAGGAATTTGTGTACGAGATGATCTCATTATTTACTCTGAATTGCTATTTTGATTTCATTGCATTTCCGACATTTGGCTTTATAAGCATAATCTTTATTAAGGATTCTCAAGTCCTTTATGGGGTTGTAACAAAAAGTATTTATGTTGTTCGTCCGTCCGTCCGTGTGCGCGATAGTTGTTTTTAGAAGCGACCAATTCCCTAGACCAACAGGGACAATTTTGCACGGGTTTGTGCGTATTGGGAACGGTAAAACGGTAAAAAATAAATTTATCACATCCCGACTTCGGACTTTTGTTAAGTGTGAAAAATTATGGAGCAAAATTTACCTAAAATTGTTATTTATGGGAAAAATTGTCAAACGCATTGCATAGATGACTACTAAGCGAATTTCATGCGTTCTAGCTTGCCACACGGTGTTTGGACGAAGACATGTCAAAATTTAGCAAAATAAGTGATGGTAATGCACAGAATCATTCGATATTGGTTTATACATATACGTACAACGGTGGAGGGCTGGAGGCTATTATTAGCAGAGAATTTGGTTTGTTAACAACCACCATTTTAGCAAAGAACAATAATATTCCATGCATGTATAAGTTTTTCTTTAACTTCTATCCCAATTTTTCTTTTTCACCCCATTTGAATTCCAATTTTACTACTTCAAGAAGATTATTAAAAATTATATTTTATAAGGCAGAAAAAAATGTATTAAATTTGTAGTACTTATTATCGTTTGGATGCTTAGCATATATTTCACGAACGAATGTAAGGGAACTGCATGGAGTATTCGAAATATGTACGTTGTTTTTTGTAAATGTTCTCCTGCAATTGTAAAAGGAATCTAGTAAATACGTATGCTAACTTTCTTTTAGGCCCATGTCTAAATCTTAATATTATCCAACGTTTTGGAATTTTGGTATCACGTTTGACATTTGTATGTAATAGGTAGGTACGCTAGATCAGCAAAAACTGCATAGGAATTAATTAGAATTTGGTATTAGCTGTCAACGTCATCTAAAATTTGACTATTATAATCTACAGTTCGGAATTTTCAAGACGAATTTTATTATGACTATTTAATCTTACTTGATACGTTTTACTTCTGAAAGGGATAAAAATTTTTTTTATACATTATGAAATGTTTGCTTTAAATTATTGCAGCCACTGTTACTTGACAACCGCAATCATGTACAATGTTTTATAGTAAGTGAACACAGATAGCTATTGCCTAATCTTTAGCATAGAATGTTGCACGCGAATTATAAAATTATGATAATGTCATGTCGTGGTGGAAAATGACGTAGTTTAAACGGACAACTGTACACTTTGCAAATTTCTAGTACAAAATCTCATTGTTTGAACACATACATTTAAACCCTCCCGCTTAAACAGAAATTATCTTTCCATGGTTATTAACGATCGTATTCAGGCTTAGGTATATATTATAAACTCCCACATGCAACTAATTCCTCAATAAAATGGGGGCGACTGATCCATGGAGCCATTTGGTTTAAAAATAGGGTTAGTGTGTATGTATACATTGTAACGTGTATGTATGGGCATGATTTATTGCTATTTTTATGTACTACTTTCTGACTAATGTCGGTAAATACGTTTTACTATGTTTATTTTATTAAGCGGCTTTTCTGAGGATTTCAATATTTCCTGTTCAAATTTGTAGCCACAGATGATGTAGTGCCGACTGAATATTGTTTACTTTTATTACTAGCTCGAAGGAATTTCCGATAAAGATCATTGGCATGTGTTGTATAAATTATTTCGTCGTGTTTTTAGATAGAAAAACAATAGGTTGCTTTTCCTGTGTTTTAACCTTTAATTTATACGATTTCGATGTATTTGTGTGGGAATAAATGACAATAATCGATGAATAAACTGCTAAATCGTTGTGTAAACTTTAAGATTCTAAATCCTATGCACACGTATTATGTAAAATTGCCATTTAAGCTTTAAGTAAACATTTCTCTTATTTTCAATAGTCGAACAGTACCTATTACTAACAAATAATGTAATTATTTAACACTTCTTGTCAAAGAAGGTGGCCATCATCCTACTCTTTGATTTTGTCGGAAATGTTAAACGTCCTTTACAATTTTATATTTAGATTATCATAATTTATTTTGTATAAATTGGAATGTTGTTACCAATGCAGCTTGCAATGAATTTTGTTATTTATTGATTGAAATGCCGAAATGCGCCCATCTACAGGGTGAGTCATGAGGAACTGTACATACTCCTACCACGTATGGAGGCCTCTAAAAGGAACATGCGCATTTAAAAATGTTTAGGTAGCCCTCTTGCTTGTAATATGGATTTTGCCAAACTTTTGACGGTTTCCTGGAAGAACTAAATGTAGTTCGTATTTTCCCCACACGATTATTCTGTTTAATCAAATTTAATAAAATTTTAAAATGGCAAAATATGTAAGTAAAATTATTTTATAAATTTTAAATAAGAAGCATTTAATCTGAAACATTAACTCAAAATAAGTAGGTACTAAATATGTTTCCATTTTAATAATAATTATTTTATTCAATTTCCTGGGCCGGCTTGCAAAATCAGTCTTAGTCGATTTAAATATTATTGAAAGATCATGCTGTACAAATATTGTGGTTCAGAATGTTATTTCACGTACTTTTATAAATAATATTATTATCGTTTTACATTTTTGTAGTAGAAAGCGCATGTAAACATTTTTAATAGGTATACCAAGAGAAATGGAGATTTCAGTGAATTCTAATAATAAACAATAAGATTCAAATAATATAAAGTGCATTTATTAGTTTAAAAAAAAGGGTCACATTGAGACGGTGTATTTCAAGAAATTAATGCTCCATAAAAGGCGGAAAACAATGGCTGATCGAGGTTTTTCAGCGTCAATGTGAATTTCAAACATTAATCTCCAAGGAAAAAATATTCGATTTTGCTCTTACCTCCATAGTTGTGTGTCTTAATCCCGAACATCCAATCTTGGCTTTTCCAAAATCACATACCGGGACGTGCACAGTGGATTTGGATGTCACCTGAAGCATATCGGCGCTTCTGAGGACGACCTTTATCCCACTTGCGGTGTCTCCTCATTTGGCGGGAATCACCTCTTACCCTGATTCCCCACATACTATTCTAGATCGCGTACCTAATGTTAACTACCTAAGCGTGTTTACGTCCTATTTATTCAACATCGTCAAAACTAGGGTCACCATAGAATTTTCCCTTTATTTTTCTAACAAAGTTATTGGCTCTCAAATTTTCTTTAATCAATTATGTATGAGTTTACTTACCTTTCTACTACTACAGTTAATCATGCCCAACAAACACTATTCTTATCCCGCCTTGGGATAAACCTAATGATTAGGTGCCCCATACGCAACAAACTCTTAACTAAGAATTGTCCATAGTTTACTTGCATTCGCTCGAATTGCATCGAGTATCTGTCCAAAATTGAACCAACCTCCTAATTTGATTTATCCTTAAATGTGAACCAAAACAAATCGGAGCGGTGGTACCCCACTTCATCCTCCTTCTCCTCCTTGCCCCTAGGTTGTACCTACTTGTGTATCGCTTGTTCAATTATCTCCATTTCTGTAAATCGGTCTTGGATAAGATGTCTAAAAAAATTGAATATCGCAGGGATCACAAAATTTAGGAGGCCGTGACTATGCGATGTTACTAAGGATGAAATGTATTAGCGTAGACCGGACGGTCTAATTCGAATTCTTCTTGTGTTCGGAGAAATTACCCACCCTGTATAGTATTTTCAAAAACAATCATCAGTAGAATCCATCAAGGTCATGACCTTTATTTCAAACCGTTTTCGTAACTTTGAATGTATTCAAGGTCAGTTGCGGATAAAGGAAAAACCTCTAGGTCATTACGCATCCGGGAAAACCAAGGTCGTTTACGTAGTCTAAATATTTCCAAAATCCTCTTTTTATTCCGATTGTATACGAAGTCGTCGTAATCAAAAATTGTAACGATACAAGCGTTATAGAGATGAATTCCTAATTTAAAGATAGTTTTAAGGTTACCGTAAACCCTTCTAACAAAAAAAGGAAATGTCGGCGAATTTTAGGTCATTAAGCTTTTTAACGTTATGATGGTATTCGAATTCGATCTTAGTATCGTTAATTGTATTCCCAAGCTGTTGCTCTCACACTCTTTCCTAAAACAATAGCTTAGGATTTTGTAAGAGTAAAGCAGAGCCATTCGTTTTTTAATACGTTGTAGGCGTAGCATACATTGTACCCAGGGCTGGGCAAAATACATACACTAACGTATTTCAAATACAAATTACAAAATATTCCTAGAAATGTATTTGAAATACAAAATACTAGATACCTTTATATTATTTTTAAAAATACAAAATACAAATACAATATTTGAAATACAAAAATACTTATACGCATACGGGGTGTTTTTAGGGAGATTTAGTTTGAGACGTTTCTAGGAAAGTTTTATAAGTAGGTTATTGAAAATGTGTACTTAGAATTTACTCTGAACCTATCGTTAACATTGCGGTGGGAAAAATACATACGTTAATGTATTTCAAATGCAAAATTCAAAATACTCATAAAAGAGTATTTGAAATACAAAATACAAAATACTTTAGGGAAAAATCATCAAATACAAAATACAAAATACAAATGTATTTCAAATACTGTATTTTCAATACAAGTATTTTGTGACTGCCCACCCCTGATTGTACCTAATAAAAGCTTAGGGTGCATAGAAGATGTTATCCTATTCATTGGCTACAGTTTTTTATAAAATATTTCTGGAAGAATCTAGAAAAGTATTTATTGTAAGAAGGGTTCAAATTGCGCAACTCAACAAAACATTTTCTTTAAGGGTGAAGGATTTCTTATATTATATAAGTTAACGTACATTCCTAATACATTTCCTTACGAATTTGCGGCTAGAAGGGTAGATCATAGAACTACACTATTTCAAAATTTAATGTATATCAGAATTTTGCAAACATGACTCACGACGATTAAGAAAAACGGCATACTTTTGAATAACATAAAGAAAAAAATTTACGCATGATAAAACTAAAAACAAAGCGTATTATTTGTAAAACCAAAGGAAACCCAATTCTCATCGTAAACCGAGACGTCTCCCCTACACGTGTATGGCACGTGACCATCACCGGTGTCTTTCATCGAATGAATAGAGATTTTATAGTAATTGTCAACACCCGCCGATGGGCATAATGTACATTCAATTTCTAAAATGTATTAGTTTATTAGTGTTGACGTTTTATTTGTGCCGCCTGATGAAAATTGTTTGACCAGAATCCATGTTTGTTATACTGCTAAAAGTCCTTACGCTTTCCTTTACCACTACAAACATACTTTATACTTTTAGAAATTGGGTTATAGAAAACATGCTCATTTTGGTTCTCCTCTTTATGTATTTATATAAGTGGAAGAATCGTATTTTTATTTGAAATAAAAAAAAATACTTAATGTAAATCTATGATATTATGATCAATCATAATAATTATGTAACATAACATCAAAAACACTTGCCATGTGGTTGTGAATTTTTAATTAAAATATCAACTTTCATTTTCATCTATGCTTAAAGCTAACGTGTAAATTAGCGATTTCAAATAAAAATACGATTCTTCCACTTATATAAATACATAAAGAGGAAGAGGAGAACCAAAATGAGCATGTTTTCTATAACCCAATTTCTAAGAATATCATCATACACATGCCGATAACTTCAATTATTAATACTTTATACTACAGATATGTAATTAAGTAAAAATATTATTCCTGTGGGTACTTTTTTTCTTTTTACGTTTTTACATAATTAATTAACGTCAGTTACATAAAGGAAATGTATCCCTAAATAAGGCTTACTGGGAAGTATTTTGGTATCCTTCATTGCTTTCTATTCGTACTCTCCAAAATGAATAAAAACTGTAATTGAGAGGGTAGCTTTTGTTTCGTCGAGAAGTATAAGAAAAATGTGCTTTTGTTTTTTTTGTTCATAGTTCAAAGTGTAGGTGGATAAATTTTTATTTTATAAAATAGACTTCGGCAGTAGATATTTGAAGTACCTACTTATAGCTAATAATGGTCATACGAAGATTGGAATGCATAAAAAGTAATATAATAAAATGCTTTGCAACAATGCACAATTCATTTCGAACTCGAATAATCGTAAAATGGGATATAATACTACGTTTGAACTGCGATCATAGAGTAGACGTTACATTTCATTGAAGGTTATCGGTTATAAAACCGATTTCAAATCTAGATTTTGTAATATTTAAATAGTTCAATGCTTCCAATTTTATAAATGAAAAACCGCCGTTACTGTAATTTTTGTTCAATTGTTAAATCAATCGTTCGCTGACAAGTTGTAGAGACATCATATGGCAAGCGTCGAGTATCTTTGAAATACTCACAATAAAATGAGGGGAAGAGAATTGGCGATAAAGTTTTAAATTTTGTTATGACACGATGTAGGATTTTTCCCCGTGACAATGAATTTCTGGTCACAATTCGGAATCTATTTAGAAAGAGGGGTGGGAAAGGGGGCCTACACTATGGACGTATTTCACGACTACCTATCAAGAAGAAATGATAAAGTTAACTAAGCTTCAAACGTCACGGCGGCGTCCGTCCAACCGTGTGATGTGCTGTTGAATCGACGTACCTACTTGTAAGCAACATGGTTTACTGCAACATGGATATTTCTTCCTTTCAGCGATTTCCGTTTTAACTGACATGTATTTTTGAGATTTAGCGAGAAATTAGTTTTTTTTAGTTTTTCTTTTGTAATACTACTTTGGCAATCCCGAAAAATGTAATTTTTTTATTAAAAACGCTTTCCAAAAGGTTGTTACTTTCTAACTAAATAATTCATTTATTCTCTGCAAATCGTAAAAGGTTATGGGTGCCAGTTACCCATGTTTTTGGTTAGGAATAGTGTTTTAACTTTTTGTTTTAAATAAAATTGTGCAGTTAGTTCTTAAAAATAATACTTTCGAGTGTGCTATTAATTTCAACTACTACTGAACACAATAGTTGTGCCAGAATGGAGTTTTATAAATACATCAAACCTCCGACAGATAGATTGACTGCCTTACTTGGAAAGTCCAACAGTTATATTAAGCCAATGATCCCAAGTTATGTTACTAAAACAGTGTAGAAGAAAATTATAGATCAAGAGACGGCTTTTGACGCTTGGAATATATTAAAAAAGCAGTTGGTGGAGATGTATCGACATATACCTATAGCTAAGCTCAAGTTACTGTGGAATGAATTAAATAATGGTTCAAAAGATGATCAAAATAAGACTTTTGGACGATTTAACTGTTCTTTTGAAAGAAGTTTTATGAAATAAGAAGCTACAAGCTCAGTTTCTCAGGAGAGTCAAAAGGCATTAATAGCTACTAACACAAAGCATAATAAGAGTAAAGTCAAGACAAAATAAAAGAAGTTTACATGTAACTACTGTAAACAGGCTGGATATTGCGTTAAAGATGATCAAAAATGGATTTCTGACGGAAGACCAAAGAAATTTTTTGTTCTTTCATTTTTGATAGTATTGTTCAATTATGTCTAATAATAACAGCTGTACAATTAATGTTTCAAAAAAATGAAGTGTTCATTTTCGCCGCGTATGTTTCAATCTGATTTTTCGAAATAGATAATAAACCTTTCCCTCTCCTTTACGTTACATTTTTTACCATTTTCAAAATCTCCAGGTAGGTCATTTTAAATTGGTCACACTGTATAAATTATCATTCAAGAGTAAACAAAAGAACGTTTAATTGCGCTTCAAAATTCAAATTATCGATCGCAGGTTACGTTTGTTATCCTAGGATAGATAGTTTTTGATAATTTCAATGATTTTGGACGCTTGTACCAATAAAAGGGCTTATTCTAATGGTCCATATACCTTTTCATTTTATATTTGCAAAACTATATCAATGACTAAGAAGTTTCTTTTTAAAATTAGGCCACTATCAGCATCTGTGCTTGAAGGGCCAAATTTTGATAGTTTTGTTTAAAATAGTAATAGTACCCTCTGCTCAACTTTTACAGCTAATGTTACCACTATTTATTTTCACTGATGAATTTTCAGTTTCCTCAAATACCATGCCTGCTCGTATAGGAATCATCAAGCAGTTATCCAGATGCAAAAATAGTATTGCACTTTCATTGTAAATAGGTATACCATCGTTTTTGATTTGCATGGAATCTATGGGGCTAACATCTGACATAACATCTTTGAACTTTTATAGGTGGGGTTACGTTGCAGATCTGTAACAACGATTTGTAAAAATCTATGCGAGATAGGGATTGTTTGATGGGGAATGTCGACTTGTAATTATTTTGAAATTCACATTTAACATCTAATTGGAATCAATTGATTGGACTCTCGAGATAGAGAAGTATCGCTTATGAAAACAGTCTTTGAAGTTTTTAAATTTTAATTGAAATAAAACCTAATCTGAGTGTAACTTAACTACTTTAAATTATTTCTAGCAACTCTTAAGCGGAATGGTTGAAAGTTAATGACAATGAGAATTATGCAAATGTGACGATTGGAAGAGGTTTTTTGGATGGTATTTAACATTTAATATTGAAAATGTTTCTTAAAATTAGATAATTATATTTTGAAAATAACTGCTCCGTAATTAAATTTTTATAGAGTAAAAAAACTTTAACTCAGCATTTAAAGGGGATAATATTTTAATATTGTTGAATGAATTAAGGCTGCATTAATAATGGTTGAAATATAAATGACATATCTACCGCAGCTGGTAAAATAATAAGTATTATGCATAAAAGTAAAACTGAAACACAGTGCAGGAGCGTTGATTTATGAATTAATTAGCTTGAAGAAGCCACAAGGCGCTACGAAAGTCACAAACTATGCGCGCCATTCATCAAAACGATATTAACTTGTCTTTCCAAGACGAATACCATAATCATTTTCAGAGTATGTAACGACAGAAATATGGTGTATAAAATTATTAAAAGCGTCATAAAATAGAATAAAAATACGTACAAACGTTTTTATAATAACAGATGGGTTATTGGATATTCTTGTTCTGATTGCTATTGTAAATTAAATTCTTCTCATTTAACAATGGCAGTGTGCTTCAGGGTATGAAAAGTGCGTGGTACCCTCAGTATGTAATTTACGCACGTTACAATGAAGCTTTACGATTTACAAAAGGCGGATTAAAGAAATGGTCCAATGGATAAAAATGCAATTTTACTTATTTTCTGTTGAGTGTATTCAAGTAGGATAACAGATCGATCTCAAGTTTTAAAATAACAGTATAATGATTGCATCGACAAAAAGTTTCGAACAGGTAAAAAAGTTACCTGCACACAACTAGAACAAAAGCATAAAATTTATGTGAACCGGACCGCGTAATTCCTTTCCACATTTGGCAATGCAAAAGAGAACTATAAATTTAAGATGTCACTGGGTTGAATCCAGTTACCATATATGGTATAAATCTATACGAATAAAGATTAAATGCAGTGGAAGTAATCTTAAGCAATCTAATACAATTTTAACGAGTATACCTATCGTCGTTGTGAATTCAAATCAAGTAAATTGGATTTTCTTTGTGTTATGAAAAAATCTAATAGTCGTACTTGGATACGAGAGTAAAACTTTTATTTTCTAAGAGAATTTCACGATCTTATTCTCGTCATAAAACACGTTGAGCGTTTTCAACATTTTTGATCACATATGAAAATAATGTAATTTGCAATTATTGATATTCGTATTTTTCAAACAAAAAGTTTACACTTTTGTTTAAAGAAAGAATAACAATCGTAAAGTAGTTTCAAAATCTCGTGGCACTCGAGATATGTGGCGGCATTTATTTAAACCCGATACTACGATACTAATATGAAGTTCTATAAATAATTACACCTATATTTATTTACTCTACATATTTAGGATGGCATTTTACCTACCAATGTTTTTGGACGTATAATGTCGTGCCTATTTTTCGAAATTGTTGTAAATCCCGCCGCGCATTCCGAGTGCCACGAGATTCTGAACCTACTCTACTTGTTTTATTTGAAAATCTAAATCATGTTTTCGTTTGACGCTTACGACAAATTGATCAAGTGATATATTGGAGAAAGGTTCTTACTTAAAAGTAACTTTCGCACATTCAGTAACAGCCTCGACTAAGATGAAATATGGAATTCGAGGGGCGATTCACAAACTAAAATCCTCGTACACTGCGACCAAAGTCCATAAAAAAGTCCTTAAAGTCCATTCGCTGTAATCTTTTAAAGTTCGAAAAGTCAATGAATTCTGTGCATACAAAGATTTTTCCAAATCTTTAACAATCCAAGTCCGAGGTTTTCGAGTCATCCGATCTGTGGTATGTAAAGACGAGCATGAAAGTAAATTTTTTTCGCATATACCTACTGCTTAAAATCACTCAATATTATTACGAAGGCAGTGATTATTCGGCAGTTAGTAGCAACGTATAAGTACGTAGTGCAAGCGGAAATAAGCGCTAATGTAGGATGAGGACTCAGAAGCAATTAAGTTAAAAAGAAATGTGCCTGTTCACTTTAGGAATTTATTAATCTGCTAGAGTTTTTAAGAATTTCGGTTATATTATATTGAAAACATCGCACGCAACTTTATATATTAGATATTAATAAAAAATATCAGTATAGAGATTTATTTTCGAACGTTTTATAATAAGAATGATTCATTTATGATAAAGGTCACAGAAGAGGGTTTGCTAGAGTTAGTGTTGGAGAAATATGATTCGAAGATAGGCGAGATAGGACACGTTTCGCCAGCAGAGCTATCATCATCACTCATCAGCAAACAACTAAATTACACCATGTTGTCGTAAAGGAATTTCTATTGTTTCGAAGGTTGTTTTGTCAAATGCCCCATTTGAATACTCCCATGGTTTATATAGTTTATAGTTCAGATCTTTCAATCCACCACACAACACAGTACAGGATTGATTATCTGGATCTTCTTGGAGAGTATGCGTGTTGTTGGAAAACTGGAGCCATTCTGTGATTATGCGAACTATAAGAATCTCTGTGAAACTATTTTCGTCAACTATCTACAGCACTGTATTGAAAATATAAACCATTAAACGTAGCCAGCTTGCTCTAACACAGAAAGGTGGAAGAAATGTTTGAGCTGTACACAAATGTAAGTGAATAAATAGGATTTGAGTGAGAGCTTCTTTATTTACGAACAAAATTAGCAATACGTGTATCATATAAATTAAGATCTCTTTTCCGGAGCAAGCTGTGTTGCCTTTGTCTTCTCCTCTTTTGCGAAAACGAATATTCCTTTAGAGACACCATACGCATCCAGATCTGTCGGAATGGGATTTTCCTGTCTGGGTACTCCCAACAATTATATTATATAATTAGTAACCGTCCCCTAAAGTACAATTCTTTTACCAGTCTTTCCCAAGGAATTTTCTCTCATGGTCCTGTTTGTAAATATCCTGAATGTTTGAATCATCAGCTGAACCGACATGTCAATTTTATCATTTCTGCCACACCTTGTGTCTTCCTTGCACCCCGCCGTATCTTTTCTGTATTTATTTCGTCGCTTTCTCGATATGACTGTTCAACGAAAAGCGCCCAGGAGTATAGCGACTTCAGTGGTGTTATAACTCTAACCAAATATTATTAAATAGGACGGTCTTTGCTACAACTTGAAGAAAAAAACATTTTTTACACGCAGTCATTCGTTTGTTGTGACGTCATCGACAATTTTTTTAAATTGCACGATCTAAGTTTTTTTGTCTGTAGAGAATTTTAAATAGTTTTCATCTATCTAAACATTTACTACGATCATTTTATTTTTTCTTTAATTTATTTTTTATTTATTTATTTATTTATTTTTAATTTTCCAGTTCAACATTACAGGTGTTATACATGACATTTTCTTGATTATTTGTAATAATTTTCTTTCTATAAAAGTGTTGATGTAACGGCCTACTAGATCGAATTAGTTTCTTGCAGTCTCAAAATGTTCATAAAATGGTAACACAGCAATGTAAATATTATGTCTCCTAATTATCTTACACCAAAAATGTCATGTATAACACTTCTAATCTTGAACTGACAAATTAAAAAAATAAATAACAAATTAAAAAATAAAATAAAATGATTTTAGGAAATGTGTTGAGATAGATGAAAAGTACGTAACATTCTCTACAAAAATAGGCAAAAAAATTAGATCGCGCAATTTTAAAAAAATATCGATAACGTCACAACAAACGAATGACTGCGTGTAAAAAGTATTTTTTTCATCAAGTTGTAGCAAAGACCGTCCCATTTAATAATATAAACGTATGGTTTGTTAGAGTTGTAACACCACTGAAGTCGCTATACTCCTGGGCGCTTTTCATAGAACAGTGTATATTTCAATACTCTGTCCAGAGAATTAAGTGCATCAAAATAGATCAGTGTCAGATTTTGTAGGTTTGCAGTTGTTACACAGCCGTAATAGATTATGAAACCTGTCTATTCATTTTAATAATCGTCTTTTATACTCGTGCACATAAGCGATTGTATCTTTTAGAATAGGTAAGGCACTTCATACGTTATACAATAGATGTATTAGATAATCATGTCACCTGCTACGGCTATTGGTCTCATACTAAAAGCAAAGAGTAATTATTATTATTCTCTTTGCTAAAAGTTTCACTATGTCTCGGTCTCGTGTTTCAATTAAAACTTTAAGAAGTGGGTTATATTTTTTTTGCTTGAAATTTATTTCTGCATCGGCCATTAACTTTTTAATGAGAAAAACTACGACACGAAACGTTGTCGTTATAGCAAAGTGTATAAAATCGGCTGCTCTAGACCCTTCCATCAAGGCTCGCATTTGGAACATACCGTCGATTAACACCTTTTACGTATTACCTTACCCCACAATAACAAACAAAAATAGTGATTATGATAACGGGTCCTTTGTTTATATTGCACCAACTTTCATTTTTTCTACATCAAAACAAATACTAGGTTCGGAAGAGGATTGCTCACCACTGTCCATAAACTGTAAATGGAATATTATAGTTGTGGGAAGTTAGTTAACCCTATCATTTTAAACTTATAACTATCTTGACATAGGCGATCACTATTTCTTTTTTCACGTGTGGTTTCGGTTTCACTTTCCATTACCGTTTCGTTTCTTTTCCTTGTATTTTTCGGGGTCCAACCCTTTCGAAATTTAAATTTAAATAGACACCTACAACACTTAAATGATTATAAAGGGTTTATTAAATAAAAACTTTAACTCGTTTTAAAGTCTCAGCAACATTTATTTTAATAGGTTAACTAGCTTGAAAATAAATTCGAAATCG
Source organism: Pyrocoelia pectoralis (assembly GCA_036250285.1). Lineage (NCBI taxonomy): Eukaryota > Metazoa > Arthropoda > Insecta > Coleoptera > Lampyridae > Pyrocoelia > Pyrocoelia pectoralis. The sequence goes on from CM070078.1 coordinate 27,550,628, forward strand.
TCCTACGACGGAATAGGGCTGATTTTGTCGATCTTCCTTGAAGAGTACGCATGTGGTTAGGGTGTAGCGGGAATCGTACAGGTGCCGTATCCCTTATGTGTTCGTCCCACAATCTTTCAAGCGTCTTAAGGAAGAAAGACATTAGGCTGATTCGACGATATGATTTAGGTGTGGAGTAATCACCTACTTTACCAGATTTGCGGATAAACACAATACAAATTTCTATTTGGTCCGCGTTAATATTGAATTGGAAATGCAAAATAAACTGTGCAGGGAGTTATTACAATATACCTAGCATCGCCCGTACTTTTTTTGTTCTTGCCCCTATATGGCCTACTTTCATACCAATGTGTCCTGGCGCCCTTACGTCTAGCTTCTTCACAACTGTGCTATATGTAGGGCCTGTTTTCATCAAAATCTTTCAAAGGGACGTATGTCGACCATCGTTTATCGTTAGTAAGTTAATTTTTCGAGTCAATCGACTCAGAAATTTAAAAAGAATCCAGATATTCTGGACGTACACACTATCCCAATTTCTAGTTTAAAACTTCGCCAATGTATACAGGGTGTTACAAAAAGGTGTAGCGGGCTATGCATGTCCGGATTCTACATATGAAAATAAGTGTAAAATGTTCAGTAACATTTTTATGATTTCGGCTTAGTGTAGCCGTAATCAGCCATTTTGTATATTCTTGAAAACAATTATTATTTAAAAAAGCCTTCAACATGTTTTTATGAAATTTGGCATATGTCTTCATTTCTCAGAAGTCTACAATTTCCATAATTATTTTTTCTTCAAAATTATCAATTTTCAAAACGGCGGACATTCAAACATTTTAAAGTAAAATTCCATGAAAACTACTAAATAAAATTAAATTGTGCAAGAAACCCCATTTTTAATACTTTTATTGTTAATACAGCTTGTCAAACGAGAAGTTGCACTTCAGATACGCAGAAAAGGAAACAAGATAGCATTCGGAGTACGTGAGATTCACTTATAAGCGGTTCCCTACTTCGTCGAAGTACACTCAGTACACTCACTTTCTTTACATTATTATTTACAGAACTTCTTTATTAATCGTATACCTATACTAATCATATAACATAAATAAATAAATTTGCTAGTGCGCAACCTGAACTCAAGTGGAACTTCTCTTTTGACAAGCTGTACTTAATTTTATTTAGTGGTTTTCATGGAATTTTGCTGTAAAATGGTCGAATGTCCGCCATTTTGAAAATTGATTTTTTAAGAAAAATATTTTTGGAAATTTTAGACTTCTGAGAAAGGAAGACATATATCAAATTTCATAAAAATATCTTGAAGGGATTTTGAAATAATAATTATTTTCAAGAAAATAGAAAATGGCTGATTACGGCTAAAGTAAGTCGAAATCATAAAAATATTACTGAACACTTTAGACTTATTTCCATATCTAGAATCCGGATATGCATAGCCCGCTACACCTTTTTGTAACACCCTGTATAGCGTTTACACTTCTTAAAGTTAATTAATCGATACAGCTGTACAGATTAAAACATTTTAAAAAATTGGTTATTACTACGTATACAATGTGTTGAACACTAGTTAAACGAATTTAAATACGTCGATTTGTTACCAACAATTTAAATTTCTTCGTATATTTTCTTGATTAGGTACTAGAATTCAACACATTGCATATTATGTAATATTTTAACCACAGAACAAAACGTGTTTTATTCTGTGATTTTAACCAAATTTTTTAACGTGTACACAACTGGGAGAATTGAAGAAGGGTAACGTGCGTGTGCGAATTATCTGAATATCTAATAAATCACTTGAAAGTTTTTTGTAATAATAAAAACAAGTAATTCTACTAAATTATTTAAATAATTGTTTTACTAATAATTTAAAACATTTAAAATGAACTTTGTTTAGTGGAATTACTTCTTTTTATTATTACAGTAAGTTACTTATGGAGTTACACAAAGTAAGGATAAAGAAAATTAATTATATGAAAGGTTTCTGGGCCGATTCACACCCAAATTAACTTTAAAATCTTTCGTTATATATTTGCCAACACTTTTTTAGGCGTCCTAATAATATTACTTGTGATATGTTTGGACGTAATATATCGACAATGCTGACTTGTTGCGGTTCGTTTTGTACGTTTGGAGAATTTATTTAAAAAAAGGACACCACAACAGTGAATTCACTAAAACCCATAATACAAATTTATTTAACCGGAAGGGTTTCAACAGCGAAGCTGTCATCATGAGCCTTTTTTATTTCTGTTACATTTCGAGTAACATATACCTCGTCGTTTTTCGTTTTAAATTCATAGCTCTATCTACAGTGTGTCCCAGGATTGATGTTACAAGAGGTGTAATGGACTAAAATTTTTTGAATTTCAATTTAACATTCTGGAATTAAGCCCTGCTTGGCGTGAAACGAATTTTAAGAAATTTTTCGTTTTTTGAAAAACAAAATGGACGTGACGGTGAAGCAAGAACTATTTTCTTTTCAGGTAAAGTGCCCTTTTGGTTTGCGATATGGAAAAATTTTACTAAGGAAAGTTGTTCATAATGACAAATCATGACCGTATACCAAACTTCAGGACCATCTACCACTTTCATTAAACTGTCTGTTTTAGATTGAACAATAGTTATTTTTGCAACTCGTGCTCGAAATACTCGACTATTTTTTTTAACTCGGCTGCGCCTCGTTAAATAAATCAGTTTTCGATCACCAAAGTCGCATTTCGCGCACTAGATACAAAAATAACTATTGTTCAATCTAAAACAGACAGTTTAATGAAAGTGGTAGATGGTCCTGAAGTTTGGTATACGGCCATGATTTGTCATTATGAACAACTTTCCTTAGTAAAATTTTTCCATATCGCAAACCAAAAGGGCACTTTACCTGAAAAGAAAATAGTTCTTGCTTCACCGTCACGGCCATTTTGTTTTTCAAAAAACGAAAAATTTCTTAAAATTCGTTTCACGCCGAGCAGGGCTTAATTCCATAATCTTTAATTGAAATTCAAAAAATTTTAGTCCATTACACCTCTTGTAACATCAATCCTTCGACACACTGTATATTTGTATTTTAAAAAGATGCGGTTGTACGAAATTATATGGGCCGTAGTATTTTCGATATTTTCTTATGAAATGATTTTTAGGAAGACATCACTAAGATCGCAGGGGTCTGTACTCGTTACAATGCTGCTGTTATACAATTACAATTAAAAAATTTCTTCTGCCGTTTCTTTTCAGATTTCATTTTTAATGGCACTTTCTATACAGAGTGTGTGGGTGATTTTGAATACTTACAAATTTATCTGTGTTCGTTTCTATTACTGTATCTGTGCGGAATCTTCTAATAGCAGATCAAATAAAATGTAGTCATTAATTGTAAATTTACGATCAGTAACAGTTCTTACACGTACTCTTTCCTAATTAACATTTGCATATGGAAATACAGCCTTTTAAATTACAAATCTAATCATCGAATTCTCCCCCTACTTAGTGTTTATATTTCCACACGTTTGAAAAGCAAACAACCCATTTGCTAAGAATATATGAACCCTGAGAGCTCGTTTACTCTTCAAGTAAATAATGCGTTAAAACATCGACGAAATGTAAACTGTATCAAATGACAGTTCGAAGAGTGATAACTTAAAAAAAAAGATTACGTAAAATCGTGAACAACAGAAAAGTGTCCGTCGAGATCTACGATTATTAGCGTACAATGACGTGCCTTATCGTTCTTTTAGGTGGTCAATTGTTACCTCGAAGTAGAACATCGTGTTTTTTGACGATGACATGATCTTTATTTCTTCCTTCAATCACAAAATGTGGTGGTTTTAGGTTGTAACACACTGCATTCCTTTTGCTGGACTGGCATTTCTTTATAGCTTCGCTTATATTCCTTTAATCGACGAAATCAATTTACATTGTAACTTATCGTAATGATCGCTTAAAGCTTGCACTAATTAAATTATGCAATAATTGTATGAAATGGGTGACATCTGTTTAATGATTATACTCTCGACAGTAAAGAAGAATGAGAAAATTAATATTAAGGATGCAAATTTGCAAACGCGAAACGAGATACAGTGCCGTTTAAATCAGATGGGCTTACAGCAGTTGGATAAAACACTTTATGGCGAAAGCAAACGGTATCAACCTACCTTTTGTAACTTTATGTTCCTGTATTGGATTTTCTGGCTCATCTTATCAAATCTTGTTTCATGTAAATGTCGTCTTTTCGGAAACATATGCGTCTCGTGCAGAAGTCATAAACATCGATTCCTATTTGTTACGTTTATCTTACGCACTAAAATGAAGGTAACATACTGTATATCGCACACTATTTTATAACCTGGTTTATGTTAAGGAAAGTTTTATTATTCATTTGAATAAACGCAAATAGTTATTATAGCTTAATCTCTATTTACTCAGTTAAGGGTATTATTCTTTATAGCATTTTCCCTAAATATGTAAATGAATTTGGTAACCCTTTTCATTTAAAATTTTAGCAGTTTAAAGCTTATACAGATTAATACTATTTAAAACTAATCGAAGGAGAGGTGGTATAATCCACTATTAAATCTGTTTCTCTGAGTTGTGGAAAATAAAAGATATTCCGGTCAACTTTCTGTATAAAATAAACCACCTTTTAGCAAGAGTATGTATTATCTCATAAGCTTTTCAAAAAGAAACAAACAGATTTAAACGGACTTTCACGAGATTTCCTTCTCATATATTTGAAGACAGTTAATTATATGACAATTACACGCGCCCAATGTTCTTTTATTACATCAAAAAACTAATATCCACAAAGTGTTTTAATATAACTTTTTGATAAATGTTGTACTTGCTTTTTTAATTTCCTTTAACTGTTGGTTGTCATTAACGTTGTTGAAGTGTTGACATACTGGGCAGAACAAAGGATTGTCAAACGTCATGTATCTACCTACACTCTGTTCTTATTGTAACGATTAACTTTTTAAATTATTGCGCATCCCCCTCCTTCGAAATCTAAAAAGGAAAATAGGACGATCTTTAGATTTGAGAAAATAAACATTTTTAATAGAAATGCATTAGGCTTGTTTGTTTAGATTAAAGAATTTTGATAATAATTATTTTCCCAAACATTTTTGAGTTAACGCTCCTAGAAAATTTAATTCAGCTGTTCAGAACAATTACTATCAGGATACATTAAAACAATTACGAATTTTACGTGCCATAAAATCTATTGGACTATTGGACCGGTGTAATTTTTGGCTAATGTGCTTTATAAACGATATCTAGGTATGACGATATAGGCAATAATTCTTGATGAACTTCGAACGTTAACAACTTTTAAAACATTTACAATCCCTTGATTTTGTCTAGTCAGTACTATTTTGTTGTATTCACCAGTTCATTTCGATGAAAAACAGAAGTGCATATGAAAATATTCTTTAGTATAGAAAAATTGCTTACTTTTATCAATTTTGTCGTCTTAGTTATGGAAAAAGTTTTGAAAATTTAAAATTGTAAAAATGTAAAATGTTTTCAAAGCAAAAAACATGCTGAAGTACCATGGAAAATTTAGATATAATAACATTGGCAACAAAGTTATCTTTGGCAGAAGTGATAGACACTACGTTAAGGGAGCAAGTTCATTACCAAGAATCGTACTGCAAACTGCATTATCAGGAAAATAAATAATTACGATCAAGTCAGCCAAGTCCGATCGACATTTTTAAATATTTCCACATTATTAGAAATATTTATGACAATTTTATTCCTCTATCAAAGAGATTACTTTCTGTGCTATTTGCTAAATGGCCGAATAGATTAAATGCTTACAGCAAGGAAAAACAGTGTAGTGATGGCCAAACGCAAGACCAAGACAGGACCACATAGGTCTTGGTCTTGGTCTTGTCTTGCACCAATTGGTCTTGCTCTTGGTCTTGCATTAATATCCTTAATCTTGGTCTTGCACCAATTGGTCTTGTTCTTGGTCTTGCACGCAAGACTCTTGCAGTCTTGCATTTTTACACCGTACTTATGAAAGATATCAAATTAATCGACATTTTGTGTCACTAAATGCCACTAAATTAGATTATTGCAAAGAATAAGAATTGGTATTGGGTTTAATGATCAAAGTAAATTATAATAACTTAGTTTATTTTAAAATTAAATACCAATTAATTATTTAATTCACGATCAAGAATACTTTTTTACTAACTTATGTTTCAGTATTGCGATGACAATTAAAAAAATATATTTATGTTGAAACTTCACATTGAAAGTCCAATGTCTTGTTAAGAAAAAAAGTAAAAAATTCTATTTAACCCACATAAATTATAATAGACGCGGCATGTTTCGGCTTTTTTAATGCTTAAGTCATCTACAAATGCATCTGTAGATGGCGATAATTCACACATATTAAAGAATATGCACTAGATATTGCATTTGCAAACAAATGTTTTTTTGTGTATGGTATAAGAAAATAATCGTTCGTAATAAGAAAAAACTGCAAGAGTCTTGCAAGATAGTCTTGTTCTTGCCGATGTCTTGCAAGCTGGTCTTGCATCCAGTCTTGGTCTTGCAACTTTGAGTCTTGGTCTTGGTCTTGCTATTGGTGTTGCTGTCTTGGTCTTGGTCTTGGTCTCGCAAGTCTTGCGAGACCAAGACAAGACTGCAAGACCCAGACCGATTTTGGTCATGACTAAAACAGTGCCAAATATGTCATGTATTTTTCTATATTTAGTTTATTTTTTATTGAGAATATTGTTTTATTTTATGTTTATTTCGTGTTATGTTTCGAATATTTTTTGTTTATTTTTAATGAAGTGTTACTAGATAAGGGAAACAGTAAATGATCTTTATTACCGTATCGTATTTGTTATTTTTAATGGTCCGAGGGGGTTCCAAGCTGGGCTGGTGCCTCAGGCCCGCAAATTGGAAACTGTGCGCAACTTAGGAATTTCTTTAACCATTAGTACCCGATTTTTTTTCTTCTCAGTTCTGTTTTTAAGTTAATGTATGGTTATTAAAGGTATGGATAAGATATTGTATTTGGAATAATAATAATAATAATATAGAGCAGCAGTATCTTCATTTCATTTCAACAGCAACCCTTGCTTTATATCCAAAAACGTATAAATAGATTTACCTTCAAATAACGTCTGACTTAAATGGGTGTTAAGGTCTAATGTACTATGTTCGGCTGAACAGGTAGGTACATATAGCGGTAATAATTGTTTATGCCCATAAACATTTATTAGCAACCGCAAGAATTACATAAATGTGTAACATACAATGTGGCGTGTTAACTTCGCTTTTGGTATTCCACTTGGAAGTTGGTACAATTATTTAGTGCTTCATTAGTATATTTTTCTATCGCTAAAAACTTATCAGTACCTATTGAAGTTATGGTGATGTTTAATATTATAAAAAGAATAATATAAGTATTTTGACCAAAGATTAATATTGAAGTCAAAACAGAGTGTTTATGTTACAAACTCTAAAGCACTGTACTGTTGTCCATGTAAATCTTTTCGAGGGAAAAGACACCGATTACAACGATTAGAAAGATCTTGCTAGAATCCTAAAATGCCACGAAAAATCAAAGATTGCCAGAAACAAAAGGCAGCATTTATGCAACGCGTCAGTGGAATTGAAGGAATTGGAATGAGAAGATATAGAGACTTAATTGACCGAATCCGGCGTCTAGCAGTCGGCTATGGCACGCGTGGACTATGTCCATCCTCGTATCGTAATCCAGAATCCAACCGGCTATGGCAGTGCCGAAGTATTACTACTTTATGTAAGGACAATTGCACATTTATCGCTTAGATAATAAAGTTGAAATGTTTTTATATTGAATTTGTCCACTGGACAAACCGTCCGGGAGCTTATACTGTACATGTGTGGCAACTGACAAAATTAAAAATCTGTATCTTCAGTTCATTGGGAAACGAATATAAAAATTGGCAGTACTAAACAGTAGTCGTGTGTGGGCAATAATCAGACGCTGTCACGCTACAGATTATAACTATTGGAACGATAGGTAATTTTAAGATTATTTAACTCAATTCAGAATATTTAGATCTTCTATATAGCACAACAGGGAAGACAAATTTATTAACTCATCAAAAATCGTAATTTGTAAATGTTTCATTAGACAGGCAGGCAGTAATTTTAAAATATTCCTTATAGAAATATTTGGGAAGTGTGAGAACTTAATAAAACGTGCACCGAATTTCTTCCTCTGAGGCTATTGTTTAGTTACGATTGTAATAAAATATTATCGTGGTTTATGGCATACTTCCGCAAAAGTTATTTGTAACTTTGCCTGTTTACTTTACCGCCATTAGCTGTAAATTCCCCATAAAATTATCATTTTCCTTAAACTTACCCTATTAAGGGATATTTAAAGCTTATTCTCCTCACAACATTAATTGAACCTAATTATATAATCAAATTACATGTAACTTATTGAATTTTTAGCAATCTACGAAATCGAGACACGTGGATATTAAATGTGAAGAAAAGAGAGTTTGAAAATTTACCATTGAAAATGCGATTCATATTTAAACGTTTTGATTAAAAGATTCCTGTTGCAATTATTTTTAATTACAAGCTCAAATTTATATCTTTGAGTTTACGACTACATAATAAGTTAAATTATACGTTCGCGTCAGATCATCGTAACTGCAAGATAGGTATTCAATTATTATAATCTCGGATTTATTTATTTTCTTTGAAAAATAAAGGATATACCTACTCGTAGATTAAACTAACTTGAAATTTACCTGCAGTATTTTTAATGATTCTTAATCAGTTTTTTGTGGTCCGCTCGTTATTCGCTTAAATAAATTACAAAAATGGTGTGGTAGTGGGCGGTTCGGTTACCGATGTTAAATTGTAATGTTGATTGAATTAATTTTGACGCCCAGGTGTCTACCGATCTTCCAAAAATATTGCGACGGAGTTTGGTAATTAACATTTTTCCAAATTTCTTGATTAACATTTCTAATTTATTGTAAAAATCTTCCGTTTTATTTTTTAAATGTGCTATAACGGTCGTTTCCCACGCAACACGTAAGATAAAAAGTTGTACCATACGTCTTTTTTAAAATTCTGCTTCCACTTTTTTTTCGTTCGAATGATTGCAATTCGTTGATTTGCACATGTTGTTTTTTCGATAACTTCGTTCTACGATGAACCAAAAAAAAATTATTGGCTATTTCATTGCCGTCGACAATGTCGAAAGCGAAACTGGCTACTTTGAGTTCATATCATTAGTCGCAAAAGAGAGGAAGTGGGTTTTGTTACACGTTGCGTTGTTCGAGGTGCTACGGAATGACGTTAATAAGTTTTTCAATTACTTTCAAATATCCATTTCATCGTCTGACGAACTACGTGATAGGCTCAAGGACGTTTTACAACGCCCAAAAACAAAAAGGAGGAACTGCATCGAACCTTTTCAAATGTTTGATTAGTCCTGATTAGCTGAGCCATTCCAGATTTTTCTTTTTGATTCTCTTCTGTGAAATTTTGGAATTCATTTATTCCTCTACTTTCTATTTTGTTTTTTTACCTTGTTCTCAAAGTTTTTTTCAGTAATGGTCAGCGTTCTTAAGATTTCCTAAATCCTCATTTTTTAATTCCATGCAAACTTTCTTTGTCTTGTTGCTACTTCAATAAAAAATATGTACAAAAAAATACCCCACCCTACCTTGCAGTTTACATAGCATTTTATGAAAATAATACCTACTCTTACAATATAATTACTACTACAAATTATGTATACATTATGAATACAGTAGTAATGTAGTATGTACTTTTAATAGCAATAGGTAAAGTCAATTAGATATTATGTGACTAATGCTTCTTATTGTTTATTGTTTTATTGCAAAAAAGTCAATAATATAAATCTTTATTTATTAAAGAATCACATATATTTCGGCGACGTCACAGTGACGAAGGTGATGTATGTGATTTTTTAATAAATAAAGATTTATATTATTGACTTTATTGCAATAAAAAATACATAATAAGAAGCATTAGTCAAATAACATCTAATTCTTATACATTGTGGAATACAATACCTATTTTAAATTGCAATGATACATTATTGGTACGTTTTAATAATTATAGAGTTACACAATGTAAGTATTCGTCAAGTTAATAATCCTAATAGCCTATATACTAAACCATAAGAAAATGAAGTATTTTTTACTTTTCTACTATGTATACTGTTTCAGGACATACGGGAAAAAGTTTCCATTGTGTAGAAAGTATAGTGTTATTAGCTGCACGACGGAGTAAACCTTCCTAACGTAAATCAACGGTAAAAACTTCTACATAATAGCTACACTTCAACGAAAAGCATTATGTACTCATCTGAAGTAAAAATTTATACTAGTTTCTAAGTTCACTATTCACTTTTTGTTAATAACTTTGATGTAATTGAATAGGTAATCTATCTTCAAATCTCATATTTATATATTTTTGTTATGTAGATTAATTTCTGCAAAATTTGTAGTATTGTATTCATACGACAAGCCATGAATCGAAATGGAATCAAATTGAGAAAGAAAATTAAATTTTATCTCTTCAGTAACACAGAAGTTTTTATTGTGTACGTTTTGCTCTAGATAGGTGTAGTTTAATTAATATTTGCATTTAATATTCTTTTTTGAATTCTCAATTTCAAATTAAAATTCAGCTTGAAAGCTCACTCTAAATGTACATTATTATGAATTGCAGTTATAAATCTTTCCCTCGCGTTACTCAGAAAAGAAATAGAGAAACTGAAACATATATTAAATATTATGGAAATCAAATGTCATCTTTATTTTGATATACGACTTCAACCTAAGTTTTTCCCTTTAAACTTTTTTTACCGATACATTAACTTTTGATAAAGGCATAGATCTTGCAGCTCTAAAAAAGACAACTAATAAAAAAAAACTAAATACGGAAGCTAACATTTATATTTTATGGAATTATCGGAGCCGCGAATGCAATATATATAGTCCCTTCAGTAATGAAATTTTTGAATTATGTATCTATAAAAAGCAAACTAGGTCAAATCCTGAGCAGCAAGGCACTAAAAATGTTACTGCATATTAGATTTGCTTCTACATGGATAGGATATGGATATTCGAGAAATATTTTATTTTATTACCTTTAGGGGTGCTGTTTTTTTATGCAATATCAACATGTTTTCATCTTTCTATTGGAATTCTTTTAAAACAGGACCCCATAATCATTTTATTCGTGTTGTGTTAATGTTGAGAAACGGAAGATTTTTACTTTCCGTCTATAATTTTGCTTTAATAGTGGAGGAGATAACTCTTAACTTAATGTGTACATGCTTCTTAGATATTTGAAAGATTAGTACAGTTTAAGTGCTCAACATAAGTATCGATATTGTTGGTGAAGGTGTACACGTGCGCCCCACAAAACAGCTTTGTTATGTGTTGAGTGGATCTGTTTAATTTCTTAGTTTTTAGCTTAAAAGCATACAGTAAGGTTTTCTAGCTCACTTTACGTAACCTAATTGATCTCGCTATAACTTTGTATAGGACAATTATAATAATGGGGGGTTGTTATTCACATTCGACATTTGACCCACTAATGTAAGAGAAAAGCTCTACTTGTCGTTTCCAATGTCTACACTAATATCCGTTGCTGTTTTTAATTAAAAATGAAGTTTATTAAAGCATATTTACTTAATTTTAATTAGCACTGACGGGTTTACGCCCGTATAAACATTGCAGAGATACTTACCGTTTCCATACTAAAATTTTATGATTTTATATTACTCTTTTAATACATATAACGTCAAATAATTGGGCCGTTAAACCGTTAACCGTTAATGTGGTACATTTTTTTCCTTCGTGCCGATAGGTGGGTGTAAGTGGCAGTAACTAAACCTTGTCTGACACGATCAATATTCTTGTTCAAGATTTGGTATTAAATATTTGGGTATAAAACATTCCGTACAAGAAAATAATGCTTGCAAAAAATTCTTAAATTAAATATGCGCAGACAAATTGTGCAAAATTTATTTTCATTTTGTGCTCCCTCTCTTTGTCTTTTCATAAATAATGAATTGCTTACAAGCTTTTATGGAGTGCTACAGAGTACTTAAAAGTTTATATGTGACAACCTTGTCAAAAACGGAAATAAACACAGCATTAGGAGTAAGATCCGCTGCCAGTTTAAATACTAACGTCGGAACCTATGCAGATCTTTAGTGCTTTTTGGTGCCTCTTAGTGCTGCATAACTAGCATCACCATGACTGGCACTGGCCGTTTTCGAAAAAATGACTACCCCGTGTGCAGTGTTGTCGCCCTAGTCTGTATGCAGATCGTTAGTTCCTCTGAGCGCTTTATAACTTGCATCAGTATGCCCGGCCGTTTTGTGCAATGCTGACGCCCTACTCTCTGCGAAAAAAGTATCATTAGGAGGACCTTTGGTAGATAACGTGGTGACTGTTTCGACTTGCTTAAATAGCAGTTCTTGAGTAGTAACAAGCAGCGAACGTGTGTTGTTTTAATTTATATACTTAACTTTTCAAAAACTTCAAAATTCAAACATTTTTTCAGCAGCTCCGGTATAATATTTTTAAGAATTTTAAATATCAGACATTTTACTATTAAGTTTCATTACTTTAGAAATCAGCAGAAGTTGTGCAGGTGTTGATTTGAAATCGTTGAAATATCAACTTTAATTATTTTTTAACGTAAAATTCAAAAATGTATTAGTTTACTCTTCAAGGGTTTAAGGGCTATGGGGTAACAACAATTTCTAGTTATTGCTTAATAGTATTCAAATAGATTTTGTTTGAAACATTTTTATCTAAAACCAATATTAACGACATTAAACTCCGATCTCACACTATTCGTCCATCTTCTATAGGGTTTACCAACAAAAAGTTTGTTTTTTAAAACAAAATAAAACAAAGAATTTAGATGAAAATGATTTAAATTTTTATTGTATTAGAAAGAGTAAGGTTTGGCAATTATAAATGAAAAATGATATCTAACAAATGTCCACCACGACCTCGGTTACAAATGTCGATTCTTTCATCAAATTGTTCAATCACTTTTTGGCAAATTGGCTGGTTTATTTTGTTAATCACGTCACGGATTTTGAGTTTTAAGGCTGCAATTGATTCGATTGGCTCCGTATAGACTCTGTCTTTAATATAGCCCCACAAAAAATAATCCAGGGGTGTTAAATCACACGACCGGGCCGGCCAATTAACAGCTGAATTTCGTGAAATAATGCGATCAAGAAATTTGGTTTGCAATAATTTAATTGTTTCAGTGGATGTGTGACTTGTGGCACCGTCCTGTTGAAACCACATGTCAGTGATATCCATATCATCAATAATAGGACAAAATTGAGTAGTTAACATCTCTTGATAGCGTAAACCATTAACCGTAACTGCATTTCCAGCCGAATTTTCGCAAAAAAACGGCCCAATCACGCCTCCAGACCAGAGAGCACACCATACAGTGACACGTTGAGTATGCAAAGGTGTCTGAACAATCGCTCTTGGATTTTCAGAAGCCCAAATCCGGCAATTTTGCTTGTTGACGTGTCCAGACAAATGAAAATGGGCTTCGTCTGAAAAAATGATTTTTTGAGAAAAACCAGCGGCTTGTTCTTGAATGAATTCAGCGAATCTACGGCGATGTGAATGGTCGGCCGGCTTCAATTCTTGCACCAGTTGAATCTTGTAAGGCTTCAAAGCCAAATCATTACGCAAAATTCGCCATGTGGTCATTTTGGATAACCTTAATTGTTGAGAACGTCGAGGAATTGACAAATTCGGATCATGTTCAACACTGCGGCTCACGATTACAATGTTTTCACTTGAACGACGCGGTCGAACACGCGTTGGGGTTGGCACATTATGTACTGACGACTCAAATTTATTGACCAATTTCTTAATAGCGGTCTCAGAAGGACGATTATGTTGACCGAAAATATCACGAATTTTACGAAATGTAACTTTTACAGATCCGCCATTTTCATAGTGGATTTTTATTATTTTAATGCGATTTTCGAGCGAAATTGAATTCATTGTAACAATTGCCACTGATATATAAAAAAACGAAATGTCAAAACTGTCAATTGTTTCGATTCGCCCAATAGGAAAAACAATCTTCTTGTTGGTAAACCCTGTATAAAGTAGTTGTTATATACAGGGTGAGCTTTTTCCGGGCGTTTAGCATGGGAATCTTGGAAACTAACAGAGATGGAGAGACGATAAAATGGGAAAAAATTTGCAATGTTACCAGTTTAATTTAATGAGTTTTTCATTTTTTGAAATAATGCTTGGCTAACTATAAAAATCATTTTTTGGTTTTTTTGTTTAGTGCCGATAGCTCATGTAAATGTGTAAAGGAAAAAGCTATAGATACTTATGGACTCAATAATACAGTTTTATCAACTTTTCATTTAAGCTTTAATTTTTGAGTTATGACACATACCTGCGTTTTTTCTAATGGAAACCATAGTTGACCATGCCTATAAAGAAGGCCCATTTTCAACGAACTAACAATATATCACTTGACATACTTATTTTCATAAATATAGAACTAATGGCAATTTTTTGTTTTTAATGTCGCATATTGTTTCAGTAGTAGCATTGTGTTTATAATATACAATGGTATTAGGCTATCGAAACAATATTGATAAATGAGCATCGCGTTTAATAACAAAATTTTACTCAGTTATTATTTAATAATAATAATAATAATAATCTTTATTTGTGCATGACTACACAAAAAGGATAGAGTTTGGCGTAACCCATTCTTCCACTCTTCCTTACAAATAAATAATAAATATTATAAATTGTACAAATTCATATAAATTCAAATGCATAGAAGGAAACATGTTATACATAATGAAATGAAATGTGAGACAAATGAAACTTAACATTAACAATCAGCCAAATTTCAGCCTGCAAGTTATAGAAACAATTAGAGTACAATATAAACAATTATTATTATTTTATTATATTAATTTGAGGTTTCGTAAAATATCATTATTATTATTATTATTATTATGTATATTATATTATATTATTATTATGAATTTTTCTAATAAGGAAAAGCATAATGTGATTGAGTTTTAATTTAATACCGTTCAAGCGTACCAACAATCCAAATAATCCTGCAAAATGGCATTAATCAAGAGGTAGAGATAAACGTATTGGCACGTGTAATGCAAACTCCATAGATTTCAACCCGTGAAATTGAAACGGAAGCAAGTACGTCACAACGTGCTGTTGTACGGATACTGAAAAAGCATAGGTTTCACCCTTATAAATTATCATTTGCACAAACACTATGTCTTGGTTACAATAAGCCTATTGAATATTGTACTCGATTTATTAACATGTGTGGAGATGATCCGCGTATTAGAGTTAAAGTTTTATGGGCGGATGAAACACTATTTATAAACTGCGCCATGCATATTTAATAGGTATAATGAACATTTATGGATGCAAGAAAATCCGCATCATGTTAAACAAAGATCCCCAAGTTAAGTTTCGATTTAATGTTTGGTGCGGCATCATTGACTCAACCATTCATGGACCATACATTTTTGATGATACATTAACTGGTGGTTCTTATCTTGCAGAATTTTGAAAATATGTTAGACGAATTACCTTTACGGAGACTTGGTATGCTCAAGTGGTTTCAACACGATGGAGCACCACCACATAATCAAATAATAGTACGAAATCATTTAAACAAAACATTTCCTAATTCATGAATAGGAAAAAACGCGCCTCTTTCTTTGCCACCTCGATCCCTCGATCTTTTCGTTTTAGATTTTTATTTATGGGGAATGGTACAAATAAGGTGTAGGTAACAAAAATCGTATAACACAGTGGGTGAACTTAAAGAAGCTGCGTTAGAAGCTTTTGCAAATATTGATGGACGTTCAGCCAAAAAAGCAAAAAATTCCGTTTTCAAAAAATGTAACTACTATCGGAGTAAAAATGCAAGGCCTCTGACTTTAGAAGCTTGTATCTCAGTAATTAGCAATCATAATTTAATGAAATAAAGTGGATTTAAAAGACCATTTATTCCTACATAAAGGTGTACAGTTTTAGATTTTTGCAACACATCGTTAATTTTCTGTATTAATTTATGTGCGAAAAAGCGCTAATTATGACTCAAATCGCACAAGCGCTCGACTTTAAAAATTAATTACGGCTATATTATTGAAACTGGGTGGTTGATACTTATATATTTGACAAGTGTATACTTTTTTGTCGGTGTGAGATGCTTTTGAGGCCAATTGGTTTATTAGTCTTAAAACTATAATGAAAAAAACGACATCTTGTGTAACTCAATACCTGAACGTTCGATATTAATAATATTGACAGTAACATAACAAAGTTAAAGCAATTATATTGTGGTCTAACACGATTCACAAAAATAATGCCATGTACACATGTTTTGTTTAAAAGAAATTTGGAAAAAAGGATGGATGCTTGCGTTCGTGCGAGAGGTGCGGTACGGGGTGGAAGATGGTGCCGTACACTATTGCAGTAAAGCGCATGGTTTTGTACAATGCTAAAGAATAATCACATTGTTGTGGTTTGCCGCTCACGATTTACGATGTGGTAGATTACCTTTCGCGGGAATATGTGCGTCTTTCTTTCGCGATAATTATAACATTTACTTTGAATTACAAGAAAACAAATTTTGTTTTCAATAAAGCCATAATGCAGCTCGATTTGAGTAATACAAATTTAGCATTTAAAACAAGAATTTTTTCTTCAGTTACCGTATATTGCAAAATAGCAGATTTTCGGTTAGGGCTTATAAAACCAGTTAATTATATGAATAATCAATATTTATTGAGTGTCGACTTTTGAGAAGTATGTGTGCTACAACATTTGTAAATTTGGTAACAATTTATGAAACAATAACAATTTTATGATAAGTTAAAACTGACCGTCAGCCAGGAAAATACTAAATACAGCGTTTTTATTGCTGTTAATTCAAATAAAAGTTAAACAACTGATTCTACCAATTTGATTTTTACACATGTTAAACATATATAAATGACTAATGTACTGCCCAAAAATGAAGAAATTTCACCCCCCCCCCCCCCAGTTTTTTCGTTACGACCACTTAAAGTCAGAGGCCTTCCATTTTTACTCCGATAGTAGTGCATTAATCATCATGGCGGACTTTTTGAAAATATTTAGTCTTAAATAATTGATGTACTTCCTTGAGTCGCGTTGTTTTATTATCCAAGATTTAAAAAATATTTTTTATAACTAACTTGAATATTATTATTAAACACGATGCGCATTTAACAATTATTTCCATAGCCTACTGCTTAAACAAGACGATATTAAAAACAAAAAATGGCCATTATTTCGATATTTATGAAAATATTATTCAGTACATAATTATCTACAACTTATTCCTTTACACATTTTTTTCCAAAGTCAATAATAGCAGAGCTATAGGCACTTAACAAAAAACGAAAAAATGATTTTTTTGAGATAAGCATCTAGTTAGCCAGGCATTTTTTTCAAAAATTGAAAAGTTGGTAAAACTGCAATTCTTTCTCCATTTAATCGTCTCTCTATCTCTGTTAGTTTCCAAGATCGCTGTGCTCAACATCGAGAAAATCTCACCCTGTACAGGGTGGCCAAATTTTGATGTTTTAATAGGGAATCTCGTAAACTATAGTTCGTATGAAAAATCAACCTCGCATGCTCGATTTCTATTTTTGAGAAAAACTCAATGGTGCAGTTCAAATTGGGCTAACGTCTTTTCTTTTCGAGTTATCGCCAAAAATTCAGATTTTCGAGTTTTCATTTCATGGCCATATCTCGCTTATTTATGGAAATAGAAAAAAATTATGTCTACGTTCTTCAGGCACTTTTTTGATAAGAGTGCAGTGGTGCAGTCAATTCTTTAAAAATATTCTTGAAATTCGAGTTACAGCACTTTTTTGATAAGAGTGCAGTGGTGCAGTCAATTATTACAAAATATTCTTGAAATTCGAGTTATAGCATAAAGTTGTATTTTTTTATATGGAACGCGTAGTTGGCTATGGCATCAAAAAATTCTACTAATATTTTTCTGTTTCCAATGATATACGTACCTATATCATATGGAGTCAAATTATTAATTTTTACTGTTTTTATAACGAAAAATAGTTTTTTAAGGACATATAATGTTTTATTCAAAGTAATATTAATTAAGTGCCTGAAAAACGTAGAAATAATTTTGTTATATTTTCATAAATAAGCGAGATATGGCCATAAAATGAAAACTCGAAAATCTGAATTTTTGGCCATAACTCGAACAGAAAAGACATTTACCAAATTTGAATTGCACCATTGAGAGATCGAGGATGCGACGTTCATTTTTCATGCGAACTATAGTTTACGAGATTCCCTATTAAAACATCGAAATTTTGCCACCCTGTACATATGAGTTTTGTTTGTGGCTATAATGAAACATTGAGTCAACGGTTGTTTGTAAGTAATTTGTGCCATCGTACCTGATAAATGCCTAACTCTACATTTAAAAATCCCCCCTAATTGTAATTCTACTCTTGCTGGTTATTCCGATTGTATGGACCAAAGATTCGATTACACTTCTTATTGGAAATTATTATTTTCTTAAAGGGGATTGTTGAAAGCCGACTTGTACCACTAAATATCTATATTTATAATAATATCTTTACCACAAATTTCAGTTTAGTTATTCCTTCTTTTATTTCTTTTATTTTTTTTTTGTTTTATTTTTTATTCCTTCTTAATCGAAGACAGTACAACTTTGGCCATTATTATGTTGTACCGTTTTTTGATTCTCCAATCAATTATAATTAAGCTGTGAAATTGTAAAATCATTTATAGGATTTATCAATACCAAATGTTTGTTATTCTTTGATATTAATAATTTAGAAACAGCAGATAAAAATCTTAAACCCATTTTAAATTCTTTAAGACGCCAATTTTATTCTGCATGATGCTCCCTCAAAATGTACGGGATCTTTAATTCAAAGTTTATTTAACAAGTTTTGAAGCATTTAATTTAAGTGTTCTTGTACTTTGACAAAAGTAATCACTCATGCGAATGTAAACAACGTTTATCACTCCCTTTGCAGCCATACTGCTGTTACTTCTTATTCTTATTAAATTAACTGAAAATTCTGACTAATGGTACCCTTAAAATCACAATTCACCCTCTTATTTATACTTCCTTCGCATAAATACATTAAATTACGCTCTCTGAACACAATATCTTTAATAAGTAGAACGTCTCTCAAACTTTCTTTGTGTGCTATCGAAAAAAAATATTTTGTTTAAATGTTAGGTACGTAATTGTTACAATGGTTGCAAGAAGTTTATTGATTAAATTATTATAACTACGCGTAAGTGTTGACTTTGGTAAATTCTGAAAATACTGCAAATGGCATGTTTACTTCGATATGTGTAACCTAATCACAACCCCTCATGTCACACACAGACTGAGTGATGTGTTGCTGTATTAGTTTGATAGAGGGTTATTGTCTGCGGGGTTCGTATTATAATATACAGGCGTTCCCTTGTATTGCAAAACTATCTACTTCAGTCTTCAACAGCCTTCGAATTAAAAAAAAATGGTAAAAAGCTCACATCTGAAAATTATAACAAAACACATACAAGA
Source organism: Pyrocoelia pectoralis (assembly GCA_036250285.1). Lineage (NCBI taxonomy): Eukaryota > Metazoa > Arthropoda > Insecta > Coleoptera > Lampyridae > Pyrocoelia > Pyrocoelia pectoralis. The sequence continues at coordinate 27,570,326 of CM070078.1, forward strand.
TAAACATTGTTATAATGTGTTTAGATATATTATTCGAAAAAAGTATCGAACGTTATTCAAACACTGAACGTTGGTTTAGTCCTTGTTAACGTCAGAAAGCGGCTTATAAAAGTTTTGCAATCAAAAGCACGGCTCGTATACTTTATGATTGTTGGAAAACTACCCTTTTCTTTGCTTCTAATTTAAGATCAACTTTCTTTGAGGATACACACAAAGAATACTTAAACAGACTTATTATACTTAGAGCGTTAATTTCACGTGCACGAAAGATAAATAATGTAGGTACAGTGTTTAGGTACACGCACCGTGAAGGGTGAGAACCATTTTTTTTTAAATAATTATGAAACAAGAATCATTTCTGTTCCTAACGTGAAAATAACGTGAGACCACATTGAGCTATAATTATTCACGTCAACGAGACTAATGGTGGTTTCATTATGCTGTTTTGCTCTCATGAAAGGTTGAGTTGGAGCAGTATTTAAATTTAATATATTAATTATGAAATCTGACATCAAAGCCCTTTGTTTTAAGTATTAATTACTGTATCGGACTACCCAATTAATGCGAATGAAAATTATGCGAATACTTCATTTAACCTTTACGTGAATTGTTGTTCGATCCTTAACAATTGTTGACCTAAACCACAATCTATAAACAAACAAGCTTGAATGATCACGCCATCACACGATTTCTCTTAACAAAACTACCTCAGTAATCAGTATCGTATAAGTCGTGGTGTAACAAGAGGGTTCTCAAATGAGCATTACTTTTACTCATTTTGGAAATTTGTAATCAATAATGTTTATTGCAGTGGCGGTTTGTGGGTTAGCAATAGCAATACGGAGGGTCAATCTAATACCTGCAGAATTTTATATAATCGAAAATCATTAAATGTTTGTTGTTTGTTTATTAATTTATTCTTGTAATCAATGACTTTAAATATTAAAAAAAATTTTATATTGTCAAAAATACAAACACAAAATAAAGTCATCTTTTTACGACTGTAAAATCGCTTTCATTCTCAAAATGAAAAATTCCTTATTCTCAGGAAAAATAATTGTTAAGGGCCAATATACCCTATGTAACTTAAAAATAGAAAAGATAACGTTATCTTGTTTAAAACAACACTTGCTTAAATAATAAAATAATAAATAATAAAAAAAACTATCATCTATTATATTACCTGTTCAAACTGAGTTTAGAGTTCTCCAATGTCAACATAGGGTGGATAATATTATAACCTTTTAATTCTTTATCGGAATTTTCCATATTTTCCACCCCGATTACGTACTTTTTGCGTGAGCGCAAGATGAGTACTATCACGGGGACGAAATATAACGGTCCTTCCACGCACCGTTACTTAATAATAAATTGCTTTTTTTGAGGTCCACTACGACCCGTGTTTTTACATAATTTGACTGCCGCCTGCCGCGTTAATCATCAATTCCTCCTGATCTTTTTAAAATTTTTCACTGATTCAAAAGGGCGTTCATTGTGGAAAATCGGAAGGGACAAATCATGTAATACTTAAGAATGTAACTATCATACATAAATTTCACTTATTTCCATTAGTTCGAAAAAATAAATAAAGTTAAGCTTCCCAAGTATCATTGCTAAGACAAAGAACCTGCAATCAGCAGTATCAGAAGGCGCCTATCTGACGATTTGCATCAACTAGAAAGGCATCCAGATAGATATCACTGATTAGTCCCCTTTTACGACACGCACTTCCCTTGCGGCATGGCTATTTTTTCTTCGCCGTTATACGAGGATGATCATATTCAAAATTGAAGTAATTACAGATCAAATATTCAAAAAACCAAAAATTTCCGTTTTTGTATCGTGCCTGTTAAATGGTCGGTTTTCAATTTACAGACATTTGATTACACGTTTGATTTTAACAAATGCAAATTATTACATGGAGGCCCAAATGACCCAAAGGGAAAACCACCACTGCGTCATCCATCTATATTAATAAACCTGAGTTGATTCATGTTCGTTCCTTCGTTTGTCTCCAGGATAACTCGATTTCTAGACTACCTAGGAGGTCGAGGTTGGTCTTAAAACATTCCTATTTTAAGTTCGAAGATGGTACAAATCTGACGACCTATGATCTCCGACTTTGACATTACCGTAAAGAGCGATCAACCAAATTTTAATATGGCAACATTTTGCTTTAAAAATAGCCTGAAATGTAGGTTTAGTTTTTGCATTTTGGTGGCAAATTTACATTTTTTTAAACGAACTTCTAATACTATTTGTAATGATCATAATTAATTGCACATTTTCTTCTCATTTTTGGGCAGATTTTGTCAATTTCGTGGGTAAACAATCCTTGGATAACTTATCGTCAACACAATTTATCGAGGTTCTCTTGTGATAGCTTAGCGATAGGTATCCAATTACTTAGGCCTCGATACAAGATATGATCTCTTTTCTTTCAGGCTCACAGATATGCATTTGTCACTCCCGTCGGTCCAAATTGGCCCAAAGACAGTTTTTTTAACTGTGCTATATTCATGATGCTTTGGTCATTCTTTTGTTTGTTGCACCTAGATACTTGTGTACGTCTACCTATTCCGGATCGATTATTTGTTATACGTATGCAACAATTTAGCTTTGAACATTTGTATATGAATCCTCGTTGATATAAGTACTTCCATTTAAAATTTCTAGTAAAATGACCCTCGCATTCAACAAGGGAAAATCTGACAGATTAGTGAATAATTAATTCAAAACAAAATGTGACATTCTTAAAAAAAGTACGGATCTATTAATAGACCCTACTAATTAACCTTGGATGGGAAACACTTTTAAAAATAATATTAATAACATAGCATTAATGTATGTTAAACAACGATTAAATAACAATGGACGGCTGGTATCAAAGGCAAAAACATATGATTGAATAGAGATTTACCAGACCTTCTAAATGAGGTATGACTTGATACCTAAAGAAAGTCATTTGAAAAAATTGGAGTATGGAATAGGGAGAAGGCAAATCTGATTTTTATGACATTAGCGCCAAAAAGTGCCTCCCCTAAGTTGAAAGTTGACGTGTTTCGGCATTTCTTTTTTAACACGGCGCATTTCTGAAATATTCCTTTTCAAATGAACACAGCGTATAGTAAACATATCTACATAGAAATATCTCGATTACAGGCTGAATTTTTTATATGTTGCAGATTTCCAACTTTAATGTTATAACCCGCAAACGCAGTAGGTAAATAATTTATGATCACAAATTAAATGTATCTAAGCTTCAGAGTTATTTCAAAATAAAGTTAACTGCGGCATTTCAACAAGATCCAGTTGATGATACATTTTATTGCCATACTCTTGGTCGTGCAATCATTTCTTAATCCTTTCTTCAACTTATAAAACAAGAACTAAAATGTTTTTCTATAAATAGATTATTTGCTGAGAATCGCCCAATTGGTATAATACTCCATTTTATTGTGACGAATGTAGCTTTAGGGAGAACTACAAATTGTGTCAATCTATTTGTAGTTAAACAAAGTTGCAAAACGACCGCAATTAATTCACCCATTTACATACCAAAGAAACGTGTTTACATAAGAACTTATTTTATGCAATGGACTAAGGCAGTTGTTCCTCTCCAAGTATTTTTCATTAAATTCCAATCAGTATAAATTACATGCTGGTTTACTAAAAGAGAAAATAATCATAAAATTCGTTTGACATAATTCAGTTTAAACGTAATTGAACTAGATTGAATCGACCTTTAAAGAAGTGCTTTTATTAATAATAAATATTAAGATCCCTGCAGTGCATTTATTAGGTATATCAATAATGACACTTAATTCCAATAAATTTTCCCAAACCAAATCATAATTGAATGAAATTAAAGCGTATTATCACTAATATTAAAAGGAATAATTATGTTCCATAGAATAACAACTAAGTGCACGTAAAGGTAACTGTAAAATGTATTGGAATCAATTTACACAGTTTTTGTACTATTGATTTGTTAAGATAATCGACACCCCCTTCGGCACTTACCTGTATATCCTAGCTTCATAGCCCTTCTATTGCGTTCGAGAGCAAGAGAAATGTTAAGGGTAAAACTACGAGTGTTTTAGACTGCTAAGTATGTAACAACTACCTACTACGGCTGCTAAAACCAGAATAGAATTTAACCACAGACAATCACCGGTAAATAGAAAATTAAAGTGGTGTTATTATTGTATCGAACTGTAGACACACGATACTGTGTCCTCTTCACTTAAACCCTGGAGAATTTATATGTTGTACGGATGGAGTTTTTTAATATTTAAGAACATATTGACTCGTGAGAGAATCCTGTTCCAAAACGCCCACTTGTACGTTTTCGTCAAGAACTCGTGGTTACATTCTTTTTTTTATTACCAAACCGATCCTGTTTCTTTAAATTCCAGGACAGAGCCGTTACAAGATCTTTCTGGAAAAGCCAAACAGGGATTTAGCAACATCCGTCTTAATGTTAAGTAGGACGAAGATAAAACTTGCAGAGGTTGTGGTGAGGAACAAGAAACGCCATAACACCTCATTTGCCAATGTGAGGTATACACAAAGGCAAGGGAACGCCTACTTGGAAATGAAAAGGTTACACAAGTGGAAGTAACGAAGATTCGCCCTACTAAAATCCTGGACTTTGTTAAAGATACAGGAATTTTCGAAGGGTAGATAATAGCGGGGAGCACAATAGACCAAAGGGTCGCAGTACAGGAACCAACCACCCCTAGAATAAATAATAATAAGTAGGTACTCGAAAGTACTTGAATTGACGACCTAAAGTACCATAATTTCATTTCCTGACTAGAGGCACAACTACACACGAACAAGACCAAATGGCCCAGTAATACAAACCATACAATCTTCACATATATTGCTCTTGTCTTAGGGGACATGCCTGTAATAATCCCATATCGCTTGCAACAAACTGTTAATACAAGACGAAACTAGTTAGAAATAGTAATAGCAATATTGTACAACTATTTGTTTCGTTTTAAAAATCTAGTCGGAAGTTAAGGGAATAATCTTAAACCACAAAGTTGTTTAAAAATGGTTTGGTTTTATTACCATTCTGCAGGAGATTCCGAGCAGAGACACTCATTCTCACCCAGTTTATACACACCAATAATTGTTTTAATCTTATTTCATTTTTTTCATCTAAAACAAGAAGATAATATGTTAGTTTATTATTTAGAAACAGTATCTAAAATTTGTCCATCGCAGTCGCGAAAACTGGATGTCTAGTTCTTAACGAAATTAACTGTGCTTTGATTGAAGTTAATTAAGAGCCTTAACTAAACAGGATAGATAAGATATGAAACGTTTAATTATTTAAACCCATTTATGCAAATATTGAATTAAAATATATTCAGTTTTATCACTTATATTGTATTAATAACAGTGTCCTTTATTAAATTTATTGCTGAAATATATTTTTAATTTAATACGTAGGTGGATTTTCATTTTTATTTCCAATGTTATCAATTACGTTCAGTATCATAAATTTTAACTTTTCTCTTTTCATGTGGTTTTAAGCGTTCATTTAGAGGTATGAGAGTTGTATACATATGTACCCTGCAGTATTAGGTATAATTAATAAATGGTATTTAATTGACATTTCGGCAATTATTTAGAATCCGATACCATGCACCAACCCGTTTCAATTTTTTCCCTACAAGACAGGATGGCCAGTCAACAAAGAAAAGTTATAACATAATGGGCGCAAGTCACTAAATTGTTTAAAAATTCAATAAATAATAATAACATTCAATAATATCAAAATGTCAAAACATGGCGGATTTGTCCATAGGTTGCGCTGGGATCGATATTTACAAGGCACACTGCATAAATCCTCAATAAACATTGGACCACTCGCGTTTAAATCGAATTGACAGGATTTGTATCATGTATCTTCAGCATCGAAGAACGATTTTCGATGCCCTTTGAGACTCTTAATATAAATTTTCCTTTTTCTCTTCATTCAGAATTCATCTCAATTGTTCTCCAATACTACTTTGTGCATATAACTTCTGATCGTGATGTGGTGTGAGGCTCAATTGTCCACTTACTATACGCCTCGATCTGAACAGTAATTTATTGCATTCATCAAAACAGCCATCATTATGTGCTTCGTAAAGTGTCTCACATTTCTGTTCTAATACGACAGTTGGTTGCTATTTGCTGCTTCCAGCGCCTCGCCTTGAGACCTTGACATACGCCCGTCTTCCTTGAACCATGTTATTTTGAAATATTCCATGCAGACGTCATATAATTGTCTAGCGCTTCGTCTTTAATATCGTTCGTAATCGCTAACTTCACCAAATTTAAATACCTACTTCCATGTTACTGCTTTTGGAAAATTGAATTTTGCTTTCCTCTATGGCTGTTGTGCTCCAACACGGAAAATGCCCATAACATTTTTAAGTATGTTACAAAAGCAATAATAAAACATGTGTAGTGTAGTGTAGTGTAGTGTAGTGTAGAAGCAAGCCTTTAAAGCACGTGCGACGAGTTTAAAACACATTTTACGACGCTAGTGCATTAAAGGCACTTCCGCGCGTGTCATACGCTATTTTTTGTATTACAATTGCATCATAATGCTAAAACGCATATTTCAAATCAGCATTTTAATTTTGAATTTGTATCATTTCGGAAAGTAGCCTATGCAATTACGTCATGTCGTTGATATGGAGATTGGTTAGCATTTGTTGTTTACGTGGTTGGTACTTTCTTAATTTTGCCTATTTTTTTATTCAAATTCTGTAGCAAAACACGAACTTGCCAAAAATACGGTCACAAATTTTCTTCCTGATCAATCCTTTGCAGAATCTTCTATTGTAAATTAAACTGTCATGCATGACAAGACAATTACGCATCAAAAGCATTGTCAACCTAAAAATTTTCGAAAAATGTTCCATGAATTATTATTATTATTATTATTGGTTCTGGGGGTGGTTCCAATAGGTTCCCGCACTGCGACCTTTTGGTCTATTGTGCTCCCCGGTATTGTCTACCCTTCAAGAATACCTGTATCTTTCACAAAGTCCAGGATTTTAGTAGGGCGAATCTTCGTTACTTCCTCTTGTGTAATTTTTCCATTTCCAAGTAGGAGTTCCCTTGCCTTTATGAATGTCTCACATTGGCCATGGACATCGCTGATGATGACATCGCGTTCGTTATTACGAATCAAAATGGAGGCAAATTACAAAACAGGTATTATGATGCAAGTGTAATAAAAAATATTACAATAACTTAATATCTGACATTTTTAAATATTCACTTTTTCTATCGCTTCGTCTATGGATTCCCCCTAACAGAATAGTATATTACAGTACAAGTGAAGAAACTAAGAATTTCGTTCACGCATATACACCCAATGCCATAAAGTTGGCGCGATTGTTTCTTCACGCGTGCTGTATAGCGTTTTGTTCAATCCTGCTTCTAGAACTTCAAAAATCTGCTTTTTAAATTTCGCAATTTTGACAAAAAAACGTAGGAGCAGTTTCGGTCGTCATGACGATTTTCGTGCAACAATAATAATTTATCTAACAAAACCTTTAATTTAATTCCACATTAATTAGAAAATATGGAGCTAGAAGACGGTATATTTGTACCAGACGATATTCTTAATATAGTCATTGTATTTTTGATAAACTATAATACCGCCATGTAGTTAATTGGCATAATTTTAAAACCAGTGGGCGAAATTTTTTTCACTCACTGCTTTCGCCCACCCGTTGCTATGAGTCGAGTGAGCAAAACAAACGCTTTGCCGTTCTATTACCAAGTCAGAAACTACAAGTTTCAATGGCAGGATTGAACAATAGTATATTACAATACAAGTGATAAAGTGATTTTTCAACGAGCAATACATTATAAATATTCACGAGCGATAGCGAGTGAGGATAGTATTGCGAGTTGAAAAATCGCACTTTGATCACGAATTGTGTATCTATACTATTTTTTCCAACATCGAAAAAATAAGTCTCAATTTTAAATTTCTTATAATTATTTTACCCTCCCTATTTTTTCAAGAATTTAGTTGCTGATTTTATATTATAACGTTGCTATGGAAATGAACTTTCCTCACTAGTGATGCAAATGCCTATTTTCCTCACTACATTGAGTGATGAAAGTGTGATTTTCAAAAGCGATGTTTGAAAAATAGTATTTGTTCGATACACCCTTAGCAAGTGAACCGTAACTACTGTTATCTACTAGTGGGCGAAGGTTTCATTTTCGCTCATCGCTTTTTGCTCACTGTTTTTCGCACTTTCTAAAGAGGTATCGAACAAAATCAAGTAATAATAATAGTTTACTGACCAACAGAAAGCTATATCCCATTTAAAGGTCAACATACATACGCATACCAATCAAAATCGTGTGCCTTATAAGCAGAATAAAGAAAACAAAATAATAAGTAACTAAGAAAATAACATATAAGTAGTGAACTATGATACAAACCCAACAGTGGTAAGGAGCTAACTTCAATAATTCACTTAGACTACTATCGGAGTAAAATGCAATTTAATGAAATAAAGTGCATTTATTCCTCCAAAAAGGTGTATAGTTTTAGATTTTTGCAACACATGTTTAATTTTCTGTATCAATGTATGTGCAAAAAAGCGCTAGTTATGACTCAAATCGCACAAGCGTGTATTATTAAAACTCAGTGGTAGATACTTATATATTTGAAAAATGTATTTTGTCGATGTCAGATGCTTTTGAGGCCAATTGGTTTATTAGTCTTAAGGCTATAATAAAAAACGACATCTTGTGTAACTGAATAACTGATAGTTCGATATTAATAATATTGACAGTAACAAAAAAAGTTAAACCAAATATGTTGTGGTCTAACACGATTCAAAAAAAAATCTCATTATAGGTAGGTACATGGTTTTTTTTAAAGAAATTTGGAAAAAAGGACGGATGCTTTAGTCCGCGCGGTAGTGCAGTACGCGGGGACGCTGTTGTCGTACACTATTACTATGAAGCGCATAGTTTTGTACAATGCAAAAGAATAATCACTTTGTTGTGGTTTGCCGCCCGCTATTTACGATGTGGTAGATTACCTCTTTGGGAAAATGTGCGCCTTTCTTTCGCGATAATCATGACACATTTACTTTGAATTACAAGAAAAGAAATTTTGTTTTCAATAAAGGAATAATGCAGCTTAATTCAGTAATGCAAATTTAGCATTTAAAATAAGATTTTTTCTTTAGTTTCCGTATACTGGAAAATAGTAATTTTTTTATTATAGCTCATAAAACCAGTTAATTATATCAATAATCAACATTTATGGGCTTTCGGCTTTTGAGAAGTATGTATGCTCTAACATTTTTAAATTTGGTAACAATTTATGGAACAATAACAATTTTATGATAAGTTAAAACTGACCGTCAGCCAGGAAAATGCTAAATACAGTGTTTTTATTGCTGTTAATTAAAATAATAGTTAAACAATTGATTCTACAAGTTAAACATATATAAATAACTAATATACTGTCAAAAAATGAAAAAATTTCACCCCCCCACTTTTTTTATTATGACCACTCAAAGTCGGTGTCTTGCATTTTTACTCCGATGAACGTCACATAAACCACATATTTTATTGAAGTTCAAACACATGGTGTGTATGGGCGACATATGTAAAGCGCCTGTCTTCGAAGGTGAACAATAGAAGGTTGTATCTAAGCGCGAGTTGTACTGGGGAACGTGGAAGTTAAGTTGCGTCAGCAGTTGCGGGGAATCCACTTTATTATGCAACAGGGTGTGCAGGAAGTTAAGCTGCTCCTTATTCTTCTTTCTTCCAATGATTGAAAGCAATCTACTATCTAGTAATAAGGTTTGGGGGTAACCCCTTTCTGGGTAAACAGCATCCAATTTGTAGGATAGAAATTTGAGAAATTTACGTTGAATCGATTCCAGGCTTCGTGTTTCATTTCTGTAGTAGGGATTCCAAACCAATGCGCAATATTCCAGTTTAGAACGCACCAGAGAGAAATATAAGGTGGTTAGTGCAGTTGTGTTGGTAAAAGATTTACAATTGCGTATAATTAATCCTAATGAAGAACCTATGGTATAATTATAAGTTATGGGATGTGTATAATATGACTTTTGGAAATGTTTAGTTCCAGTTGATCCACAGTACACCAGTTTAACAGCTTGTTCACTTGCTGTTGCAGGTGAGAACAGTCACTAACTGACTAACACTTGAAACCGACGTATACAGCTTCAAATCATCCGCAAAAAGTAGTACATTGCAATCCAGACTGTCACATAGGTCATTAATAAATAATAAGAATAACAGCGGACCTAGGTTCGAACCCTGCGGGACTCCGGATGATGCACAATAAGACCACGACCTGTGCTGGTTATAAATAACATGCTGCGCACGGATCAAATACTGCACCTCTAGAGTGAGGTCACATTCGTTCACTTGAATTGCATCGTCCAGTCGCTGCACGTCGTGGACGAACACGCAATTCGCGTGAACGAAAGTTTTACCTTCCTCACTCGAAATGACTATTCATTTTGTTATGGTTAAATTGTTTGATTTTTTTTCTTTTCAGTGATATAAGGTATTTTTGTTCCGTACTTGAGTTGAGAAAATAATAAATCAAATCGTGCACTTAAATGTGCCCTAAAAACTTTTTATACTCTTGCAAATATACACAAAACAAAAAATAGGGAATGCATGTTTTCCAAACAAATACGAAGTGCAAGTACAAGGAACACGGTTACAAATAAACCACGGTTTTGTCTACAAATTTATTAGATGGAACATCTAACTGACAAAAAGGTTCCAATGTAAGGACAAAGCCAAGAATTTGATTTTAATCAGGCAGATAAAATTCAAGTAAGTAATGAACGTTATTTATTGTGAATACATTTTTATTTCGAAAAAAAATACGAAGTTATATGTGATATTCACAGTAAAATATTGAAGGAGTACTTTAAAGTAGTCTTTGATATTCTCCCGTTGAAATAGAGTTACCATAAGAAAGTAAATGAATAATTCAAAAATTATAATTGTTCACTTTTCAAGGAAAGAAAAATGCATAGTTTACCACATTTAATTAATCCCCTGCACCTAAGCAATTAAGCAAGTTGCAGTATTCCCTGCAGCGGTTTGCTAGTTAAGTGTAGATATAGTATACTCTCCCTACACGAACCTTACTGTTTTTCCGGAATTACTAACGATTTCAATCGGGGTGATAGAGAGAACACGGTTGTAAATATTTCTAAATGACCCTTGAGAAAATTCCTTTTTTCGAATAAGAACTTATTTTTAGTTAGTGGCTGTGTAGAGAAGAAAGCCGATGTAGAGAATAATGAATCGGCAATGAAAAGAAAAGAAGAGTCATGACAGTAAGTTATGAAGTAGTAATACATCATATGTATTCGTTTATGTTGCACAGTTAATGTCATATCTTGATGTGAATTTAGAAAAAGAAACGAGCTTGTTGAATTGAAAAGTTATTGCGCTGTCAATGGTGACATGTTGATAGCGCGAAGGCTGCACTTACTTCCTTTCAATATTCTCGCGCAACATGCATTCCTCAGTCTCAGATTTTTATCGACGTCCATACACTGTAAAGTGTCAAATTTTTAGAACGTTATATTGCTTTAAAACATTTTTTAATACTTGATACAATGCAAAATTGGATTTTTCGAATGCAAAACCTTACACGTGTTGCTGTCACATTCGTATGCCTCTTTTAACTGTTAAATTATAAATGGTATTTTATTTTTTCTTTATACAGCAGGCATGGTAAAATGTTTCGTGTTTTACATAAAACATCCAAATGCAGAGAGCGAAGCAAAATGGTGGCGCAACATGTTTCGCCGAAATCCGAAGAAGTACATTATTGACAACATGTTTGAATTATCCTGTCATTGTATGATACGCCTCTTTTGTCAAAGATTAAACAACACGTCAATGCCTTATGACCGAAAAGGCATTTCATAAACTGAATCCTTACGAGGACCCTGTGTAAACAAAAGTTTACCACAAATAATTTCCTATGTCGATTAATCAATGACCGATCACATATAAACCTAAAGTTATAATAACCAAAAAAAGATATGTACACACTAATCCTAAAGAGTTTTGTAAAATCGAGGGTCTTGTGTTTAAGACAGACACTCGCTAAGCACAACGCCCTTGATCTTGCTAAAAGATACAGTGGAACTTTGGAATTAAGAGTGGGAAACAGCTATCCTTCTTGTTTTCGTTCAGGTTCCAAATCCTTATAAACAGCTAGGTTTACAAAGAATATGAGAGTGTTTCTGTTTAAGGACCCCTGTAAGTAGGTGAGGTGGTATGTCTTGTGTTTGCGATTTATAGGGTAAGTATATTGAGGGTGGGCTGATGGTAGGTTAGGGTATAACAACCTTCCACTTCTGAATGGCAAACTGTTCCTGTTCAGATTTTTCCGCTTCCTTGGTCAATCTCTCTTATGGGCGCAGCGGGCTCAATATTCTGTGGTGATGGCTCATGTATGGTATGTGCCTAGCGATCTACCTGGCGTGTCGTTGTAATCTATCGTGTGTGAGGTGGGTGAAATTTGCTGGTCTATCTTTCCGTGTATGTAGTTGGCTCATACGAGGTCTCCGGATACATAGGCGGCAATTGGTTTACTGTGAGTGTCTGCGTATTCTTTGCCTTCCTCTTTGGCGCTCTCTTCGTTTAGTCTCGCTTCTCTGAATGTATCCTTCATGTTGAGCAGATGGAGACTAATTTCGGAAACGAAACCATAGGAGAGGATGATGATTCCTTGATCACTCGTAGTTGTAAGTTGTTGCGCTATTTTTAGGTATGCAGGAATGAAGCCTGTAGTTTGACACTTGACTGTTTACTGCAAATGTTATTGGGGCTAACTTGTCTGGGCAATTGGTCTAGTCGTTTTTTACATCCATCGCAAGGTGGGATTTGTTACGTGTCTATTTTTCCATTCGATCGGATTTACCTGCGAATGATAGATCGGTGTGCGTTATCATAAAGCTGCATCGTGTTGCTTACGGATTGGGTTCCATTTTTACTCCGTGTCAGAGGAAGCTTTCGACATGCGCACACGTTTTGATGTCGATCAATTCGAGCGCGTGCAGCTCTACCGATCATGTGACAAATGGTCGGAAAGTAATGAAATTAGTGCAATATTTGGGATATCCTTTGTTGTAGGATCACTTGCTGAGCTTCTTGTGTGTCTTAATCTCTCTTAATGTCTCTGGATGTCCTGGTTTCTAGAAATGTTCTATGATCTTCTCGAACTTCCGGGACTCAAAAATGATCCCTTCGGATGTTGCTAGTGTGTCGCGTGGGTGCATCGATGAAGATGGTGCAGAAGAACGACCCTTCCTCTGACTGTTCAGTTAGCGTGGGCTTGCCAAATGTGTGGGTGGTGATGTTCTGCTTTCCTGGGATGTATTGGTACGTTACCTCGTATGTTTGGATTGCGAGTGTCCACCTCATAAGGCTTCCGGTTGGGGACGCCATTTTTGGTGTTAGTGATCTGTGATGAGGGTGACACAATTTCCTTCCAATAACCCCGAAACTGGTAGAGAGATTATTACTAATTTTAGTGAAAGCAAACATTTAAAAAATAATGTGATACATACAAAACCGTTATATGAATCATAAAATTCTGCTCCTCCTTGTTTTCCTCGCTTAGAGAAACCACATCCTTTTTTAACTTTTTATTCTCTACTTTTTCCTAAACTGGTTTGAGTTAAATTTTACTTTAATGGAACCACAGCGGTGCGTAGAAGGTTAAAGAGAACAACACGTAACGGAATTACGTCTGATGGTTCCACTACCGGTGATATTACCAGAAAAATGTAACAATTTATTTGTCTTTGTTGCAAATTTAGATTTAATGGATATATGGGTATATTGGGCAAAAACTCTATGCATTTTCCATCATTTCTCCAATTTGTATGTAGCGACAACCATATAATAATTATTGTTCTATTCACTTCACTTTTCCTCACTAACAGAACCCACTTATTTCTCACCCTCAAACTGAAACCTTTGGGTGTTTATTTTGATTGATTGATTATTTGAATGTACATTTTTGAAACGTTTAATATTGATCAATTAATTTTCTGTTCTTACGCTACGAAACCTTTCACCTGATTATATAACTTTGGACACACAGACATACGAAAATGACGAAAAACAATACAACCAAACACTATACTGTTTCATTTACTCGGGCACGTTCCAATAGCAAAGCTATGTTTCTTGGGAATTTCTTATGTTGCGCTTTAGTTTCGTTTTATCAACGTAAATTGGTTTGTTAGAAAAATTTACTCGGACACGTTCCAGTAGCAAAGCTACGTTTCTAGGGAATTTCTTATGTTGTGCTTTAGTTTCGTTTTTTCAACGTAAATTGGTTTGTTAGAAAAGACATTTAGGTGGAGAAGAGGAAGACTAAAACATTCAGTACAAAAACTTGCACTGCGATTAGTTAAATAATTTACAAATACATACACACTTCTACCATGAAAACAAATTATGCTTAAATGAAGTTCCTTTCTGAACGATGACAAGGATTTCCTTCAATTCATTTTCTTTTTGTTGCAATGCAATTATGTATTAACTTACAATGGATATTCCATTTCTAAAATAAATTAAGTGGAATATCTCAATCCGATGAACAAAATATACTCGATATCACGTACCTACCGCTTTAATTAAATTTCAAACATTTTCATTATTCCATTTTCATGGAGGTGTAATCCAATATGGTTTTGTCAAGCTCTTATTAAAGCACTTAATTTTATTTTCTGTAAAAAAATGTAAATAATAAACAAGAAATTGGATTGCTTCGCTTGTAACGCTTCTTAAGACAAATCGATACACGAACTTGATATAGTATTCTTATTTGCTGATAGAAATTCAAGACTAATTGTTTCTGTTATATTTATGAGATACAAACGGGAAGAGGTGACGTTAATAAGTAACGGCGATACTTCGTTCCCGACTTTGTGTCTTCATTAAAAATTACTAGTGAAAAACCAATTAAACACATAACTTTTCAAGACACAAACATCTAAAGTAAGCTAATAATAGGAGAAGTTTAAATTTAAAATAAATAGAACTGAGGAGTTTTTTATTACCATCTATTTTATATTTCTTTGGAAAGTGGGCGGGTGGAGGAGAAAACCTTTTTCCTTCAGGTCGATTTTATTATTTTTCTTATTATTATCATTATCTCTACACCGAATGTTGATTTAATGTAGTGGTTTTGCATTACATGTTACATCGTTACTAAGACCACCGGCGTCGTTTACATTTTACGAACTTAAACATGGTTACCTTGATGGAATATGTAATGGAATGATAAATGTAAACGATGAGTTACGATTAATATTATAATGAAAATATATTCAAAAACACGTCAATACACAAACTCGAGAAAACATCATACTCAACTGTCAAAGTCATAAACCACTGAACAATTTATGATAAGTATCTGTGTAATAATTGAACATTTAATAATCCAACACTCCTCCTCAATTATTACATTCGCAGTCCACAAGCCTCTCTTAACTTCTCCAATCTTGATGCGGATAACACTTTTGACAACATATCTCCCAACATTTCTTCAGTTGTTACCTTGAACCATTGCTGCTTAAAGTTGCCAGTAATAGCCTCATTATAGTTCTTCGGCTCACTAACAGATTCCTTCAAAATATTCATTTCTTCGATGAGACGCTTCGGACACACACCTTTGTTGCTTCTGGCCGATCTGCGTAATTCATCCTCCTGAATATTATCACTTTGATCATCAGTCTCACTATCAATTGACACATTCGGGCTCTCTTCTCGTTTCGCTCGAAATTCCACAATTGAATTATCATCACTCACTATTGGTTGATTCATGTCTTCCTGCTTTACGGCAAATCTTACGTCTCTACTTACGACAACCTTGCCGGTTTCGGGTATAAAGCAGCGATACGCCTTCGAATTCTCGTCGTACCCGACTAAAATTCCTTGAATTGCTTTCGGTTCCAGCTTTCGGCGTCTTTCATCTGGAACATGAATATAGCATTTTGTACCAAAAATCTTAAAATGCTGAATATTCGACTTCGTAGCAAACCATTGCTCGAAAGGTGTTGTTGTCACTGATTTCCATGGCAAACGATTTTGTATGTAATTCGCCATTGTCACCGCTTCACCCCAAAACTTATAATTGAGTTTCGCATCTATTATCATGCAGCGCGCCATTTCAACAAGCGTCCTATTTTTTCGCTCTGCGATGTCATTTTGTTGCGGACAATATGCTGCAGTATATTGAATTTGGATACCATTCCTGTTCAATAACATGGTAACCTCTTTACCAGTATACTCCCCGCCTCTGTCCGAGCGTAGAATTTTTGGCTTCCGATTGAACCTCGTGTACAATGTAGTCTTTCAATCGGTCAATAACTTCCGATTTGTTTCTTAGCAAATAAATAACAGAATATCTGGTATAATCATCAATAAACGTTAAAATATACCTTTTCTTTGATGGTGTTTCCGTATGCATTGGACCACAGACATCAGTATGAACTAAATCCATCACTGCTTGTGATCGCTTCTCTGCTATCTTTGGGAATGGCAACTTTGTCATCTTTCCCTGCATACAAGCATCACAACTTTCTTCGATGTCACACGCCATAACGTTAACGCCATCAACTTTTCCGTCTTTATTTAATCCTCTTACTACTTCGATATCACGATGTCCACATTTTCTGTGCCAATTATGCACACAATTCTCTGGATGTTCTCGTTCACTTGCACAAAACACTTTGGACGGAACTTTTAACATATACAAGTTCTCATGCAATTCACCATATGCAACTTGTGTTTCTCCTTGTGTAATTATACAGCATCCATCTTGTTTAAATGAAACATCGAAACCTCTTTGGTTCAATTTTCGCACCGATAGTAAATTACTATTGATTGATGGAACATACAAAACTCCACCAATTTTTGTTTTACGTCGTTCACCTGCTCGATTTACAACCTCCAATTGAACAGCACCTATTCCTTCCACTGGCACTTGCTGTCCATTCGCCATGAATATTTGTTCTTGATGATTTCCGTTGAACTCTGCAAAATAGTCTCTATTCGATGTTACGTGTGACGTAGCACCCGAATCAATTATCCATCCACAGTTCGTCCTTGAAGTTAAAAACAACATTTCGGATAACTTTTCTTTCACTAAATTTGCCTTTTGTTTTTCGGTTTCGTCCTTCTTTATGTCCTTGAGTTTTGGACACTTTCGAACAAAATGTCCTGGCTCGTAACAAAAATGACATGTAAACTCCTTCTTTGGTTTTGATTGTTTACCCTTTGACTTATTCTTGAACTTTCCAGTACTCACATGCAAAGCTGACGATGAAACGCTACTACAATCTAGTTTAAATTGCCTTCGCTTCCATTCGTCGATTACTCTGGATTGAACGACACCGACTGTTAAATCACTTTCGTTGCGAGACTCCAACGATGTCACCAACGTATCATAACTGTCCGGTAGACTTCCCAATAAAACTGCTACATGCCAGTCCTCTGGTGTTATTTCCTTTCCAAGATCACTCATTTGTTGAAAAACCTGGTTCACTTGAGCTACGTGCGTCTCAATGTTCCATTCTTCTTCGAGTTTCATGCTTAATACTCTTTTCATTAACCGTACCATGCTGTTCGCTGTGCTTTTCTCGTGATATGACCGAAGCACGTTCCATGCACATTTTGCTGTCGTCGTTCCTCTCAGATGAACCAATTGATCATCGTCAACATTGAGGCCAATTGTAGAATACGCCTGCCCATCCTTTTTCTTCCATTCCGAAGTCATAGGGTCTGGTGAATTCTCCGTAATACATTCCCATGTACCTTCCTTTGACAATAACAATTGCATCTTGAACTTCCACAAAAAATAATTTGTATTGTTCAGCTTTGTTATGGAATAACGCATTTGCATGTCCGAACTCATTTTTATTTTGTTTCACACGATTCACAAAAATATTTTACTTTTATTACTCTTGACCACGTTCTGGGCGCATAACCTGATGGAATATGTAATGGAATGATAAATGTAAACGATGAGTTACGATTAATATTATAATGAAAATATATTCAAAAACACGTCAATACACAAACTCGAGAAAACATCATACTCAACTGTCAAAGTCATAAACCACTGAACAATTTATGATAAGTATCTGTGTAATAATTGAACATTTAATAATCCAACATACCTTTGTTCATATTTGCATATAAGACGAATAGGTATAAACTACAAATTTACAGTTGGTAATGGTTTTGAATATCGCATTACCGTATTTTTCGCAATCCACGGAGCGCATTCGCAATGTTCTTAACGCAGTGAATTCACAGTGAGCATAACGAGGGAAATGAATATAAGGTACAGAGGACGTTCCGATGTACCTATTCGTATCTAATATTATAATTTATTGGAAAATTGAAGTATATAATACGTGAGTTAACATCAAACTGGTAATTTTTACAGCTGGTGATCAAAAGACCAAATAAGAACTTCTACGTTGACATCCCAAAATATGTACAATTTTGATAACACATTTTAGACAAAAGTAGACTTTTCTAGACTTTCACTTCGCAGTATATATTTTGTATCATTTTCGTTTAATTTATATTGGTTGAAAAATGCAACTACTGAAAGGGATGGGAATTTAGAAATAAAATGTAGCAGTCATTTACAACCTAAAGTTATTACAAAACAGAAAGTTGAAGAACGAAGCTAAAGGATGTTTTGCACAATTGCCGTAAATGTTCCTGTGTTGCTTGCAATTTTGTGTATGCGAGTACGTTGAGGGTTATTTTAAAATGACCTTCGTCACTTAAAGTAAAGTAATTTACTGGATTGGGGAACAAGAAAGGAGGTTGTCCCTTTGAGCCACGTATAACAGGTATCAGGTTGAAGTCTTTTCGTTCTGAACCTTTTAACAGCATTTGTCCTGGAGCAGAAAAATACTGCAGTGCGCTAATCAATGCCATAAGATCAGTTATAGGTTCATTGGCAGTACATATTGTATGATGATAATGTGGTGTATGGAGTAATGTCTACTTTTGTCGGGTAGGGCTTTATTTACGGCGCAGTTTCTGAAGATGCATGATACCATTTATTAATAGAATAATATTTAAGAGGAGATCCTTGTGAACTTTTTACTTGGGTTTCCACAACT
This sequence comes from Pyrocoelia pectoralis, assembly GCA_036250285.1. Lineage (NCBI taxonomy): Eukaryota > Metazoa > Arthropoda > Insecta > Coleoptera > Lampyridae > Pyrocoelia > Pyrocoelia pectoralis. Next base: position 27,589,552 of record CM070078.1, read on the forward strand.
TGCGTAAAGTGATGGGGATTAATAGCTGGAAGGAGTTATCACCTGAATGATCGCACTACCAAGCAATATAGTATGCTAATTAATCAAATACCAAGATGCGCTTAATTAATACTATTATTAATATTAAATAACTAATTCATCAACACATTAGAACTTGTTTTTACAAACTCCATTTCAATATGGCCTCATGAATACTTGTTTTAATTTGATATTCAACTTCATCTTTTTTGAGTGTATAAAAGGGCAAAAATTGTGAGAATCGAAACAGAAGAGTTGTGATACCGATGGCATTTTTTGTCCTAGTAAGGCTGCTTTCGTTTCGTGGAATTCTGCTTTTGAAGCTTCGTCTTATGTCATTTATACGAGATAACCATAAAAAGCCTCACGAAACATTTGACATTTAAGGAACTTACGACTGTCTTGCTCTTAAGCTCTTAATAAGGTAACATAGAGGCAGAGGACGAATAATTAATTACTGCCACAATATCTACATGGGGGTAACAAAGTGTATTTATTCATCGAAATTTTATTCTTTTGCAGTCCTTTGAGAAGCAAGAACACAAATGACAATAGCTTGTCGACAGCTGAAGCGAAGAGAGGTTTTTTTGATTCGAGGAGCCTGTTAAAAGAACATAATCCAATCTCAGTTTACAATGACAATAAATCAACATAAAACATGTTGACTGATATACTGACAGAGAACCAGCCAAATCTAGGGCTTAAGTGATTAATAGATTCAGATTTAGTTTGTTTAAATTCAATAAGTTTAGCTTACTGAAAAAATCCCTTTGTTATGCAATAATTATTTATAAACAAATAGGATTGTGTTTACATAGTAGCTGTTGTCCACATTTTAATAATGACGGCTCATCCTTTACGTTTAGTATTAGAAGTTACTATCTTATTTCACTTATTCTTGAAGTCCAATGATGAAACTAAAATTGTACCTACATATTTACACTTGGGAAACTAACTTGGACATAACAGTATACATCAAACCCCTTTATATGATGTTAGATACGAACTGTGGGCAACTCCAAAGTTAGTAACAAATAGATCAGATGCAATGTAATTGGATGAACTTTATGAATAAAACGAAAACATTTATGAAGAGGTTCTCTGGCGACTTGAAACTGCCGCATTATCTGCTTAATCTAAAGGTTTTAACATATTATGTCAGAGTAGATTATATCTACCACCTATTAAGTCAAATTAAGGACATACTGTATTTTACTAGCGCACGCTAGAACAATCTAAACAGATCTAATATAGAACAATAACAACTACCATAGTACGTGAACAGTACACGCCTTTTATGTAAGTAATTATCGTAACGTAGGTAATTATTAAAAAAATAGACTTGTTGAATTTTCATACAACTATACACTTGCTCTGTTTAATAACTGTAGTTCCTTTAATAAACGAATGTTAGTAAAATACACCGGATGTGCCCCTAGCTATCTGATATAATATAGATAAATACAATTGATGTTCTAGTTGAGAAACTCATCTCATTATTAAACTAATATTTTTTATAATTAGCTATATAATGCTTATATCCTTTATTTACGGGGAGAAATCTCTTAGATATTTATTAAGCATATACAGGGTAGACCATTTTAAGTGATACATGCGAATATATTTCCAAAAGGGGAAATTTTTTCAAAAAATATTTCAGACAAAAGTTTTATGGTTTTGAGGGGGGAAAGGTGGTGAAGATGGGGTCACTTTAGAGATTTCGTCATAGCGGCCATTTTTTAAAATGGGAGTGAAATTTTTTTTCTAAATGTTACGACTCTTTGTAACGTTGTAACAAAGTAAAATACAAATATTTACCTACAGTCAATACAGAGAGTTGCTATATACATAATTTATTATAACTTTTATTAGGTACGAATTACTTATACATAAAATTGTAGGTATTCAGGTTTAATTTAATTGGTCAACTCAACTCAACATGTTACTAACTTAAATAAGTACATCTTTCGGACTAAATGTAATAAAGCAAATGTCTATAACAAACAATACGCAAAGAGCGAACTACATGGCAATGTGTGCTATACACATACACATACCTACACCTACAAGCTTGTTAGTGTGTGGACAAATCTTGGCGAATGAATGAGAATAACCCTTTATGTTTTCTAGTGAATAGATTTTAGTGTCTTTCACAGAACGCATGATATAAATACATACATCCTATATCCATTACATCCCCTAACCGATACTGACTGGTCTCTGCAGCATTTCATCTATTTAGATATGCTATGGGGAATGAGTCATGTGGCCACCGCGAGAATTTATAGTCTTTTGCTTTAACTCCGATAATGTTAAATCTTCCGAAGTGTCCCTAATGCATATCTCTTGGTATCAAATGCAATCATAAAAAAAGGGCAAAGGGTGATGTGATTTGTTTCGGTCTAAACGTTCACTGATTAAATTATACAGTAACGGAATTTATGTGACCTTTCTCTTAGATTAGAACTTAACGTTAATGGATTAACAACAATTTGCATAACTATAACGCACTTCCAGGAAATAAGTTATTATTATTATTCGATTGAGGATTTACATAATTTGATAGCTATAATTCTAATTAATCGGCATGTCTAAAGATGTAGAACCGCAATTTTATCCATCCAGATACGTTTACTTGTATTGTAAAAACATGGCGCTCCGCGAAGTGCGCCAGTAGTGCGGAATTGGAGATTAACATGCTTCACTTTTCAAATAGAATTTTCATCATTTGTAGAGGGTATCCCCATACTTCTTGAACCCTTAAAGACTTAAAGAAGCAGTTGTAAATGACATTCCCTTAATTTTTTTATTTTTGTATAATGTAGGGAAGGTAATATGATTTTGTGATTTGAGTCGAGAACTACAATGGAAAAATAGGACTGCTCAAAGGGGTGGTCCCGAATAGTACATGCACTACGACATACGGTGTATTGTGCCCCGCGCTATTGTCTACCCTTCAGAGATTCCTCTGTATCTATAAGGAAGTCAGCATTACAGTGGAACAAATTTTCATTTCTTTCTATTACATAATCTTTTCGTTTACAAGTAGCTGTTCCCTTTCCGTTTGGGTTTTCCAGGAAGATGTAACACGCCAAATTAACAACAAAGGGGGAAAATAAGGAGATACATACTATTTTTTAGCTTTTTTTTTAGCTTTTAATTACATGGGGTTAAGTGGTAGAATAGCTTTAGCTAAACTTCGCCTCATGTCGGTCATTTATTGTGAATTAATTGGCTCATTGTTTATAACTTTATGCTTTAATTTTAAACCTTTCCTTTATAACATTTATATATTTCAATAAAGACGATTTATTATTATTATTATAAAACAAATTCGGATATGGTTTCAGTTTAATCGGGAAGAACCTCAAAAAATTACTATGAACTGACTTGTTTTTTTCGGATCTTGTAAATAATATAATTTAGCTAGATTGTAAATAGTAATGCAAATTATATTTATGATGCAAATGTAAAAATGTGAATACGTAAGTGAGAGATGAATATGCGAGTTGAAAACGAAGAGAAATAGGTAAACCGTTGGTAAATAAATACAAAATAAATAATTTGTTGGGAGACCTCACATTACAGGTAATCAATTAAAAAAACCATCCTTTGATACATGTGAAAAATGATGGAGGTGGTGAACAAATGAAATAAATATCGCTTAAAAATTCAGCAGCAATATGATTTTTTTTTTTGTAGAGTATAATTACTTGTTTTTTTTCCAATCTGCCTGTCTTGTTGTAGTGGTGATGAAGAATTCTTGAATATCCTGATGAAACAACAAGGACGATTTTCACGAGGACTGGAGGTATAGAACGCGATGGATCAGATGGCGGCGAAAACAATTATCGATGTAAGACAAAAAGACGAAGAAGAGAAACAGGAGAAGTCGAGGAAGGCTAATGTGGTGGTGGCCTTAGAAATAGAGCCAATATACAGTGTGTCCAAAATTCGATGCTCACCATTGGTATTTTGGAAACGGTAAGAGTTACAGGGTCGGTTAAATGGAACAATATGGAGGTATTTATCTTACCTCTTCAGACCTTCTCTTGTTTTTCCAAAGAAATGCGTTGCCTACTAGATATTGCAAAAAAAGTGAAAATCGGCATTTTCTTCAAACTTGCGTAGAATCCACACTATTTATCCTATCAAAAATATGTAAATACAAAAGTTGTAGATATTTAAATATTGAATAATATGCGCCATAAAAATATTTTTTTTCTTGCATCAGTAGCGAGATATGACCCAAAGTTCCATTTTTTTAAATGGAAATGATAATTTATTTTTATACAGTTGAATTACTTGATTTTTTTCCTTTTCAACGATATAAGGTTCGAGCTATTTATCTTGTGTACTGTAGAAGATATAAAGAAAAATCGTTTTTGAGATCTGTATACGTATTTTAAAGCTCATCACACTATCCATGATTACAAATTTTTAAGAAACAAACAACTGCACATCAAATCTGTCAATATTATTGTTACAGTAGTATCGTGTCAGAACTTGTAGTAAGCTATTCATATTCAAAATTGATGATGCAGTTTTCAAACCATGAAAAAACGGACATGTTTGTTGTCTACATAAGATGCCATCGTAATTCAACTGCGGCAGCAAATGAATATCACAACTTATACCCCGAAAGAAGGCAACCTCACAGAACTTTGTTTTCCCGACTCGAGCAAAATCTTCGACAAGGTGGATCCTTCACCGCAATTCGTCCTACAACCTATCAAAAAGACAATGAGGATGCTGAAATAGCTGTTCTAGCCGCTGTTAATGTTGAGCCTTCCGTTTCAGTAAGAAAAATTTCAAATGAGTGCGGTATATGGCAAGAAGTTCAGTACATTATGTTTCAAAAAAGAATAAATTTCATCCTTATAAGCCAATGATATGCCATCACATCAAAGAGAATGATTATGCTCGAAGAGTTACATTTTGTAGGTGGTACCTGGATGAAGTTGCAAACGATCATTCTTTTTCTAAAAAATTCTTTGGAGCGATGAAAGTAGATTCACAAACAACGGCATTTACAATCGGCATAATTATCATTATTGGAATAATGAAAATCCGAAAATAGTTCGAGAATCGCGTTTCCAGGAACGATTCGGATTTAATGTGTGGTGCGGTATTTTGGGAAATCGTTTGATAGGTCCATTTATTTTTAATCAAACGCTTAATTCGACTAGATATCTTCAACTGCTGCAAACCGAAGTCGAAGATGCATTGGATGAGCTACCTATTCAAGAAGAAAGAAGTATTTTGTTTCAGCAAGACGGCGCCCCGGCCCATAATTCCAGGATCGTCACTGAATATTTGTCAGCAAGATTTGGAAACCGTTGGATTGGAACAAACGGTCCCATAGGTTGGTCTGCGCGATCACCAGATTTATCCATACTAGATTTTTTCTTGTGGGGACACATAAAAAATTTAGTATACGTTGTCAATTATGAGAACGTTAATGATTTGCAACAGAGCGTCATGCAGGCCTTTAATTCAGTTAGCGTCCGTCAATTAATGAATTGCCGAATAAATATTGAAAAACGCTATACAAAATGTTTAGAAGTCAATGGCCGCACTATTGAGAATTTGTTATAGGAAAACTCATTCGTTTTGCCATGTTATAAACACGTTATGTTTTTGTTATTATTGCTTACAACTTGTAACATTATAAATCTGCCTCAAAAACGATTTTTCTTTATATCTTCTAAAGTACACAAGATAAATAGCTCGAACCTTATATCGTTGAAAAGGAAAAAAATCAAGTAATTCAACTGTATCAAAATAAATTATCATTTCCATTTAAAAAAATGGAACTTTGGATCATATCTCGCTACTGATGCAAGAAAAAAAATATTTTTATGGCGCATATTATTCAATATTTAAATATCTACAACTTTTGTATTTACATATTTTTGATAGGATAAATAGTGTGGATTCTACGCAAGTTTGAAGAAAATGCCGATTTTCACTTTTTTTGCAATATCTAGTAGGCAACGCATTTCTTTGGAAAAACAAGAGAAGGTCTGAAGAGGTAAGATAAATACCTCCATATTGTTCCATTTAACCGACTCTGTAACTCTTACCGTTTCCAAAATACCAATGGTGAGCATCGAATTTTGGACACACTGTATATTATATAAATGTGGTGCTACCGTAACGATACCTAATTGGTGAAGCGGAAATGCTACAAATTAACGGCAAGATAGGGAACACAAATATAACAAAAATTCAAAGTACTCACGGGAGAAGATGATGATTGTAAATAAATAACCACGCGGCTTAAAACAATTTAATAACGATCTTGTCCGTGTCCATCTATATATTTCCAAGAAATCCGCAAAAATAAGGGTTGTGTTAAGATACTAAGATCTTTTTTCAGTAAATATGGAAATAATATGGATGTAAAATCCCAAATTCACTTGAATGAAAAACAAACTTTAATTTTTGCACCTCAAAACAGGGACGACATTAAACTTTCTGTCCATTCTTCCATAAAACCCAAAACGTCACAAACTTTTGGGGGGGAAACGAAAATGATTGGACTTAAAACGGAAGTTAAGAAAAAAGAGCGGGAAAAATTTTAGAATGCGCGCTAAACAAATTGAAGTCTAAGAAGAGAACGAAAGATGACTACACAACCCACCATAAACGTATCACGAAAGCAATGCTTAAATGATAGTGAAGCGTCTGAAGAAATAATTAAGTGATTCTGAATCAACAAAAAAAATATTCCCCCTTCGTTATTAGTTCACTTTCTTCAGTTGTAGTTCTGGAAAGTGTAATTGAAACAAAAGCTTTGCTATAACCTCCCTAAGTTTTCTTTAAGTAACCAATTCCACCCTCTGTTTCTTCCTGTAAGGCTCTGTAGTCTGGCAGTTTCTTGAATTTATTCTATCGCTCCACATCACTTCCTTCGCGAGTCTCATATTGCCTTTGTTGTGGCCTTATTGTATTCAGTGAGTATGGTTCGGTTTAAACCACATTCCGCCGTGTTCTTTTGCTTTATTAGAAATCGTCTCTATCTGTGTCCCCAATTTGAAGAGGCTCTCATGTCACCAACCACTGTTATTGATGTTCTCCTCTCTTTCTTGGGGCAGCTGATGTCGAAGACCCTTCTGAGGGCCATGCGAAGGTTTACTTCCGCGGCCTCCAGTTCTGCTAAATTTTTGGCATTGGCAGGACAATTCTCGAATTGCCCTTGAGGTTTATGATCCCAGTTAGTTCTCCTCGAATTTCTATACACGACTGTTTCGTTTCCAATGCTAAAACAAATGTATCTGTAGTCGGAAAGCGATTTCTTTTGCGACACATGCCATCTGTACGAGTAGGTATACTATGGTTTAGTTAATTACAGCGTCAAAGGTTATCTTACGTCGATTATCGACGAAGGTTGACTCATTCCCCATCTCTAGGTTATTGTTAATAATACCGGGTGAATGAGACCACCCGTATCAGTAATTTATTTAAAGAACGGTGAGTCGTAGAGGGGTATGGTAAAAAAGTGATTATAAAAGCCATAATAAAGAATCGAATGGTGATATTATTATTTCTGGGAAAAGTCAGCATTCCTCCAGAATGGCTCGAACTCCAAAATTTTAAATGGCACCATAAGTCGAAAAAGGTATTGTTTAAAAGATTGTTGAAAAAGAAGAATGTTTTATAGGAAAAATTATTTTATTACTGCCACCCCTTTTAAGTAACATTCGACTAAAGTTGTTAAATTTGAAATTCATTGTTAACAAAAAAATTGAAAAGTCGACTTTTAACATCTAGTTACCAATGTGTTACCATGTTGTGTTCAAAATGTGTCCCATTTACTGCTAAGCACTGTTGAGCTCTTCTAAGGTACACTATCAGTGGCTCTAATAAGTACTTCTTGAAAGGGAAGAACACAATGTACCATTGGTAACTAGATTTTAAAAGTCGACTTTTCAATGTTTCTTGTTAACAATGAGTTTCAAATTTAACAACTTTAGTCGAATATTACTTAAAAGGGGTGGCAGTAATAAAATAATTTTTCCTATAAAACTTTCTTCTTTTTCAACAATCTTTTAAACAATACCTTTTTCGACTTATGGTGCCATTTAAAATTTTGGAGTTCGAGCCATTCTGGAGGAATGCTGACTTTTCCCAGAAATAATGATATCACCATTCGATTCTTTATTATGGCTTTTATCATCACTTTTTACCCTACCCCTCTACGACTCACCGTTCTTTAAATAACCTACTGATACGGCTGGTCTCATTCACCCGGTATAATCTAGGAGAAGCTCCTTCCATTGTCAGCATAACTGCCATGAAATTACCTTGGCGAAGTAAAGACAACGGTTGCAACTAGCGTCTATTTTATTCCTGTCGGTTTGGTTCATAAGGGATAATCAATATTTGTCCCTTGGCGGCCTCCTTGTCTACAACCTTTGAACGCCGTGCAAGACCTTGGCAACGACATGGTATCGAGACAGGGCACTTAAAGGCACGTTAAAGAAATTATTTTGTAAGCTTCCAGCATTTAGGCATTGTTCTTAAATTGTTTTGTTTTAAAAACAGTGATAATGAACATGTGATACCAATTACCAACCTCGTGTACCCCGCATGGTTTCAAATTTTCACGTGAAAAATTCAAGGCATTCTAAAATTAATGTAGCATGTTTTCCTAACTTGTGGAGAAGGTAAAATTTTGGAAAATTTTCATTGCACTTGTATTATTTCTGTAAGGAATATGGTTTGAAAAAACGAGGTAGACCTATGTAAAGTTTAAGTTTCAAATGGCAATTCAAATAAAAGTAGGCAAGCTTAAATTTGTAATATTCCTCATTTACTTGTTACTCATGTGAAAATCTTTGTGTATGTGTAGTTCATGCTTTGGGTATTATAGCTTATTTAGTATAAATATAGGTTAAATTGCGTTTGGTATAATGGCAGTTAAACTAAATTTAAGCTATGAAAGGCATTTGATAATATTTCGAATGGTCGATTAGTAGTAAAGTGGATGGGAATATTATTATCTCGTTGGTTTCTCAAGCGTTCGCAAATATTCAATACACCGCTGAATAGAATTTGATGTAATACAATACGATATTGGAATGGGGATTATTGATAAAATTACCTCTAAGTAATAATGGCTTTACTATGTAGGTATTGATTTACACAGTCGAATTGTTTTATTAATAAGAGAGATGTTCGTTCGTAAAAAGAAGAAATAATTCTCCTCGTTCTAGATAATTTCGGAACTTTTTCGTGTTTAACATTTATTAGTTCGAAGAAATGCAATAATCATCCGTTTAGGGGCATCTCAACAATTGGTAGCTGTAAATCGTGGAACGTTGACAATTCCCAAATTAAATGGAACGCTATTGAATTTTATTTTATTGGATGTTGATTCCACTTAGCTGCATATTCAATGCTATCATTCCTTGTTCTTTTATAAACGCTTGACGTTATTTATCGTCGGTTGGAAGGATGAATAATTTCATTTGCCAGAAATTTATTATTTAACTTGAGAGATTTAAATGTACTTACTCGCTTTTTTTTGTAATTGAAAGGGAAATAAAAATTTACCAACATTTTTTTAATGTAACGCAATTACATTACTTCTTATTTAACTTTTTAGTTAAAAGAAACGTTAAGTATACGTCTCTTGGCACATTAAGAGAGATGGCTTTCTGAATTTATTTCGGTAAAACAGTTAGTCAGCTATAATTAATTAGTCTTGCCGCGACTTTCTCACAGACTTCATTAACTCTCAAGCATTAATTTGACGTTAATTCATTGCTATATTGTAAGAGAACGATTTTTATTTAAAAATTTAAGCCGCTACTTATTACAAATGTGAATTAACATAAATTAACTTTCTCGATTTTAGTTTTAATCTGTATAGGAAGAGGGTTATAAAGTTTCATTTTTATCAGTCCTATAATTACCTAACGTTAGTTAATGGCCAAGAACTTTTTTAGTTTCTTCGAAATACTTATTCACTCATACCTGCCAACTGGAATATTTTGGACTTTTATACCCGGTAGACTGAATGAAATAAATTTTGCGAAAGACTAAAATGTAGTACATGATTCACGTTTAATTTTTTGGTCACATAATTTAACTCCGTACTGGTATCTTATATTTACGTTCACTCTATCGATATCGTGCAGTGTGAGAAAACCCACAATTTTGGTAATCACGAGCAAGTTGCCATAAATACAATGAAATGAAACCTTTAAATTTATAGAACTGGCACTATCAACCAGGATTTCGCAAAGCACTCTTATCTACCGATAGTATAGGCTCTCATTCCATTGAATGCGTTCCATTACGTCAATTTTTGTTTTAAATTTTACCTGTAAATTCTACGGCATCAAGATCAGAATAACTAAGTAAGGCTATTGACAAAGTACTTTGTTAACAGTCAGCATGTGATGAAGGTAATTTTGTAGAAAAATTAAAATTCCTCGTGAAGGTTTTCGTTGTGCGATTTTTTACCTAATTCAAAGACCGTTTTGTTCATCTTTTGGTAATGATGCAAAATCACAAAGACTATTATTATAATTGGTCTGCAGAATTAAATTGCGGTCATGCGTCCGTCAGTGATGAATCTCCTGGAGGTCGACCAAAATCGGTTATGATTCCAAAAACATCGATGCTGTGAGGAACATGATTGTATAAGATCGGCACGTGACGTACCGCGAGGTTGAGGCATCCCTTGGTATATCACTTCGATTTTGCACCAACGCAGCTGCCAGAAAAATCTGTTCCCGATGCCTCATAGTTTAACTGACACTCAAAATCAGGCTCGTGTTAATTGGGGCAAGGCAATGTTTAAAAAATAGACCGAGGAACTGCAAAATTAGTCTCCAACTGGTGACGAAACTTGGATATACTCGGTACGGTACGGTACGAACCAGAAACTAAGCAACAATTCACTGTTTGGGAATTTCAAGGTGAACCGAATCCTACAAAAGTTGTTCGTTCGCAAAGCACTTCCAAGCAAATGATCGCTTGATTCTTCGCTTGTACTGAACAGGTCACAACCATTTCTTTAGAGAATCGAAGAATGTCGAAGGAGTATGTCGAACAATTGATTATGTGAAGGAGAATAACATTGAATTAATGTCAAATTGTCTGTGTTCACCAGATTTATCGTCTAACGACTTCTTTTGTTCCGGAAGTAAAAAAAAATGCGTGGACGGCGATTTTCATTATCTCAAGAAGCTGTTGAAGTGTATGAAAATCATACTTTCGATATGGCACAGTTTTCTTTTACTTTTGCACACTGATCTCTGGTGATCTGGTCATCAAAGCGGTTGTCGTAATTAAAATAAAAATCTTTTCAGACATATCGTCACTTGAGTCGTTTTTCGTCGACAAAGTTGCCCCTTAAGCATAAGTACGTTCTAGTTTTATCTAAATATTGTCGATAAAAAAACAACATCAAGGATTTATTCTTAGCTGCATCATCCACCTTTTAATTTAGGAAGGCGCATTACTTCAGTCACCAAGACCAATCTCGCCCTACCTCTCATGTCAGGCTTGACGTCATTTATCTCACAACACTTGAACCAGACAGATTTATGTACTTAATGGTCATTTGAACAATTGTTTGAAAGTTTCAATATCTTTGAATTGTAATAAAAATTGAAAATTGATGAATTCGTGTACTCAATAAGGTAAATTCAGAAAAAGACTCGAAGCCTCCCTTTATATCATTTAATCTCCAATATTAAGTTACGTAGTAAAAAAAGTGTGATGATAGACGATGAGATGAGATGACGTTTTTTATGTTTTTTAGATAAGGCGCCGAAGCACCTGACACGTGAGCCAATGCAAAACTCACAAATTGAAATTTTGAGAAAGGAATACCAGGGTTTATTTAAAAACCATCTGGGACCATTACATCCTTGGGATTGTGGCGATCAACATAAAGATGTTAAAACATGAGCCAATGCAAAACTTACAAATTAAAATTTTTTGAAAAGGAATACCAGGGTTTATTTAAAAACCATCTGGGACCATTACATCCTTGGGAAAATGGCGATCATCAAACAAATGTTAAAACGTGAAGCGAAATAATGGAAATTGAAAGGTTTTAAAGTTAAAAATTATAGATAATTATAAATAAGCGCTACATGTTTCGAAGCCATACTGGCTTCATTTTCAAGCGGGTAAGAGAAAATTTAAGCTAAAACAATAAACAACTATTAGCAAACAATGAGGTACTTAACCTAACACTCACCTTAAGGGGAAATTTTGAACAATATTACAAATTGAAGTATTTAAACGGTCAAAGACCAACTAAGAACATCCCCTGAACATCAGGAATAAGATATAGGGCCTGAAGGGCCGCTGATTAACACAGATTAAAAAGTTTAAATATGAAACATAATTACAACCACCATCACATTATATTTTGAGTCCCGAACCACTACTTCATGATGTCTACTCAATAAGATATATCATAGTGTTGCAAAACTGTGTCATTTCACGACAATGCAAAATTTATTATACATATAGATACATACAAAATTAAGATTACAATATTTTTGTTAATTTTCCTTACAGCTGTTAACAAAATATTTACAAAATAATTTTAAAAATAGTTATAAAGGAAGAGATTTGTAATAGAATGCTACCCTTCCACATGTCCTCTTCCAGTGGCAGTGTCTCGCGAGCAAGCAAAGCATCATTTTCGACATCCTCGCCATTCTCCTCATCATCATTTTGATGGCGCATGTGCTAAAAGTCGTAGCGGTTGACGTACATTTGACCTATATAGATTGGGTGTCTATCAAGGGTCAAAACTGATCCAGAGTCGCACGGTTATGCTCCCTTGGGAAGTGTTGCCGTAGGATTTCTAAAAACCATTGAGAGCATTCCAATATAACAAACGGGCCATATTCATAGTGTCTTTGCTGTGGAAGCACTCGATATGGTATTGAGTGGATGAAGGGGTCCAGAAATACAAACAGCAAAAAATGATTACTCACGATGGGATATAATGTAAATGGTTAAATGAAGATTGTTGAAATATCCATAACAGAAGCAGTTTTTCGGATACGACATCACTAATAAAAATGAAATTGTTTAAACATCTTGTTTTATATCGTCGGTGCTTAACGGGAGACTATTCTTTATCCATGACAGTGTTGATGGAAGTATTAAAATGCTAAGGGCTACACAGTGAAGAATGGTAAGTTAACTTAGAGGGGGTTCTCCGATGATTTTTTTTATAAAGAAGGGGTGAGAACGAGAACAACAATCTCAAAATAACGTCATTTTTTTGTCGAAAGACGTCATTGGTGACAAATGACCAAACTATGACGTCTTTATGACGTTGGTTCACAGTTAGATTGTTTTTTTGCCTCTATTTCTTACAATTAATTACGTGTTACTCAAAGGAATATTTTAATTTAACTGTAAGATTTATTATTTTATTTTAGATCATTTTTAAAACAACTATTCCAAGGATAGTTAAAACTGCTAGAATTGCTACATTTTTTGCTACGTTTTTAACTAATATCGGCAGTGCCGGATTTAGGGTACTTGCGGCCCTAGGCCAAATTAACCCTAGCGGCCCCGTCCCGGCCGCCCCTTAGGTGAAAATTTAAATGTACCTTATTTCAATCTCACGTTACATCACATTCCTAGAACTTTCCACAATCCACCTGCACTCTGTAGCCCCCTATACCCTGGCAAGCCTTGATATTTATTTTTGATATGTACGTTGGTTATTTTAATTAGATTGTATTGTTTATATACAAAAGTAATGTATTCGATTTACAGTTGCGGTAATTATTAATTTTAGAAAATAAAAATTCAATTTTTTTACTAAAAAATGTTGTTTTCTTAATAAAACGCTGCGGCCCCCTTTTGCTTGCGGCTCTAGGCCGCGGCCTAGTCGGCCTAGTGGTAAATCCGGCACTGAATATCGGCCGTTATCACAAAACATTTAATTGAAAGTATGTAATTCACCAGGATCATGCCTAGAGTTACAACAGCTTGATTTGGAAATGTTGTAATATTAATGGCCATTTAATTAGCTTCAAATTACAATAATGGAACCAATCCGAAACTGTATAAGCTTAATGTGGAACCAATACGCACTTTTTTATAAATATAATAATCAAAGAAGAAGAAATTTATTTTGTATTCCGACCATTAAAAGGATGCCTATTTCGTACAAAATATTTTTGTTTTGACGACACAAAATCACGAATGAATGATTTTATACTCGTAGCAACCATTTCTACGTTAACGATACAATACAAATATTATTGCACGGCTTATCCGCGATTTTTTACGATATTATTTAACGGTAAGTTTTGCAAAGACAATTTTGTTGACATTTTATATTTATAGATATAATTTCGTTAGTTACTACCACAATTTCAACATACCCAGATTACTTGCTTTGTTTATGTGAAAGTACCTATAGAAAATATTGCCGAGTTCTTGAAAGATATGCTTGTCATCACACCATACGTAATCTTCATTAAAATCCTTGCGGTAAAGAGAAACTTATACCAACACGAAGACATATTGTTAGCTATCCAAGTTTAAAAAGTATACAAAGGTTTAGGTTTATTTGTACAATTCCCACTGTAGCATGTTTCTTTATTTGTACTACGAGTTCATATTTCTTTTCGCTTGAACGCAACTTCTAAGAAATGTCAGTTTCCGTCTTCTGTTTTATTAACTGTTCTAGTAGAAAAAAAGTAGTAAAAGTTTTAGATAGAACTTTGAACATTAATGATAGTCAAGAAAATATCTGCAAAATCCGTGAATTATTAATCAATTTCCCCTACTGTTATTTTTTTTGTTGTATGACGCATATCTTAAATCCCTCTGTTGATTCAATATGATTAACCGAATGCTTTCGGTAATATTTCAATCAAACTCAAACTACTCATTTGCATAAAATACTGTAAATCATCCACTACAAACAATACTAATTTATTTACTTTATTTACTGCGTGTTTATTTTATTTAAACGTGCGGTGTTCAATGGCTGTGAATATGACAAATATTTACATTTTGGGCCATACCATGTTCAATTGAATTAACGGCTATTTTTTATGCTGCAGGATAAAATGGAATTCAGCAGGCCCGTTGGCAGGAAGAAGACCGCGGTGCCTGTATTACCACCTAGAATTCCAACTCCTATGCCACCGCCAAATAATAATAATTCGATAAGGTATGTAAATGTTTTCAACCATTTTAATATGTATAAGTTACATTTTTAATTAATTTATAAAATACTCACAGTAGCTTTCGAAATGAGGTGTAAATTTTTTCATTGGTGATTTACTACTGGAATTTACGATTATATTAAACGAATACAAAGAAGGCTTTAAGCATTTTTTTCTCGTGGGTTTCTTTCGTGCATGCGATTTAAGAATTAATGACTTATGCATTCATGTTCCTTCGTTTTCCAATCATGCCTCTGGGTCATTAGAGTGCTGTGTCATGTTGATTACTGATCAGTATAAAAGAAATAACAGATTACATATTTGTTAGTTTATGTTGTTGCATCAACACAATACCACAATCCAGTCAGGGTTTGAAGTAGCGAGGGTCAGGAAAGAAATGAATTACAATACTAAAAGATAATTGTCTCAAAAAAAGCTGGCATGCTGCACTGATTTCTGTTTTCGTAACACCGTCAAAAGGAGCAGTGTACCCCTAGTATGTAAAGTTTCAGCGCAGACGGACTAGTCTTGCTAAACCAATGTGGGGGAAGCCAGTGGAAAACAGCAGTCATTGCAGAAAATATATATGGGAAGCGTCAGCTATTCAAGGAATCTAAAGATGTTAGTGTTACACATTAAAAATAAATTCAGACTTTAGACATCTCAGGGGCTGCATCGGCGCAAAAGATCTGGCACTAAGTGTTGGGTGTCAGGGAGTTGATTTCCCATTAGATTAGTCATCCTTACACTAACGAACTAAGAACAGCTGGTCGATTGGTACCGTAGAACTTGGCAACGAAAGTGATTTGGCCGGAACGTTTCCAAGAAAATTTTGCAGCTAAATCTGGACCATTCCTTTTGAAGATCGACGATCTGTTAATGCACATTACTATACAATTATTTGTTTACAACATGTTGCCACTGAATTTCTAACAACCAGTGAAAACCGCCTCATCCTCCTTTACCATGACAATAGCAGCTCGCACATCGTCCTCACACTGTTCAATTTTTGGAGACAGAGAATGTCGAAATTCTAAATCACCTATAATTTTCTCCTGCCGAAACCACAACAACTTTTTCGTTTCAAAAAATCAAGAAGAAGTTGGATGGAAAACGCTTTCAATCACCAGAAGGTGGTGTTTACAAAGAGGCCATTTCGACCCCAAGTTCAGACGGTCCAAGAATGGAGAATACTTAAAAAATATATATAGTCTCGTTAGTTCGTTGATTAGGCAAAATCACTTCATATACCTACGTCAAGTCTCGTATGAATGAAAGCATAGATTATGCGCAGTTAAATTTACATTACAATCTTAAAAATTGACTTCAGTGTGTTTTTTAGTGATGCACATGAGAAAAATGAACATGGAACCGCTCATTAATCTAAAAAATCTATCTCTTTTGTAGTATTCAGGCAGAATGAAGCAGCAAGCTTGTTGGGTAATTCATCTACTACAGCCTATTTGCTAAATATTTTCATAACTTTGATCAAATCTCTTATAAAACTTATGGAAAGAGTAACATAACAAGTTGAATAATCAAATCAACATTTGCTGCCATCATTTTGGTCAATTCTGCTTAGTTTCCTACTGACGGGTCACAAGGCAGTTAAGCATGAAGTTTATATTATTTTTCTTCCATTACTAATTACCTTTCCCTTCTCCGTTCTTTTATGGCATAAATATTTCATTTGTATGTGAAATCCAGTAATAACACCATTTACAAGGAGTTATTGCAACATGATATTAATTTATTGAAGATTAAAAGATAATTTATAACACCTTTAATGCTTGAACATCTGCAAATATTTTATGGTCAGATTATAACCAAACTAAAAAGAGGACTGTAGGTACATTACGTATGTTTAAAAATAATTACCATCCGAATTTAAATTCTTTACGGTTGTTGAAGTTTTCCTGCTTCTTTTTACTTTGTAAATTCATATATATTTTACATCATCACAGGATAATTGCTAAATATATCAAATTTATTTTCAGTACGCTTCAACTCCCGTTAAGAATTTTCTCATATGAAACAAGAATATTATGGCCAATAAACTGTGGTGATATTAAATTATCATTTAATCTGTCAATTTTTTTATTATTTTAGTCTTTGATCTGAGTAGTGTATCTATTTGAAGTATTTTCACTGTGTTTTTGAAAGGTAACACCGACTATAAAGTAGCACCTGCTGATTAATAAACTAGTAATTTATTGTAGAAAAAGGTTCGGAAGTTTGCCGCGTTTCTTATTTTTTGCAGAAATTTTTTTAAGGTAAGTATAGGTTTGATTCAATATTACACCAGCTGGGAGGAAGCTATTCCAGTAATTTCTTCAAATTGTTGACGTGGAATTGCCAAATGAAAATGGATGTGTCTCTATAAATGTATGAAAACTGAATTCTTGAATGATCCTTTGCTGATGAGAGTAGAATTTTTAATGGGAAAGTTGAGAGATTATAATAGTAGTACCCCCCGATTAAAATTATTTGTGAAATGAACTGTAATAATATTATTTTATGACAGTAGGTAAATACCTACTGGAGAATGTTGAACATTTTGAAGAACATGTTAAAGTCCCAGCAGAAACATAAATTCAAGAATCTTTTCAACCACCGCATTATAGTCATTTTCACCAAATTGAGATCTATACTCTCATCCCCCAAACTATACATTTTCTTTAAGTAATAGGGGAGAATACACATAATCTTCTTTAGTTTACTTCCAACAAACTCTCTTATTCACTTATTTGCCATTTCAAATTTATTGTCAGGTAACGGTGATACGTGTAACTAAATTTATGATTTGATCAATACTCTTTGATTTAATTAACAGAAGATGTTTGCGGAAATTTGTAATTACATCATACATGCCAGTTTCAGTCTATTTTCTTTTAAGTACTGAAAATCTTATTTCTTGTCAAAAACGTTCTTTTTTTGCTTATTTTACAGAATGTAAGAGATCTTCCATTTTATCTGTTGTTATGTGTTGCATTTATGGATTCATGGAGGTTAAATGCAAATTTCATTTTCAGGGACTTTCAGGGATAACAGACCTGTTTTCCAATTTATAAGGTTACCAGGTTTATTTTATTGTTCGGGCATCTACAAGAAACAGTTATGCTTAAAATGTAATGACCTTCCATAATTCGTAATTAATGGATATATTTTCCCTTTCCAAATTTCAGGTCTACACTAACTAAAATGATTGCTTTCAATCGTCCATATACATCGTAAATTTCTGATATTGTACCTACGTTATAATCCAAGCTTCACATTTTAGTCGCTGAAATGCCTCCGTATCTGTTCCGCAAAATCACATTTCGTAAAAATTGCATTTAAAACATTTAAAACTTCATTTACGTACCTTTGTGTATCATTTTATAATAAAATAAATTCATTTTTCATTTCATTTCAAGAAATTAATTGAATTATTACTTACTTTTGATTTTTTGTTTTGATTATAGAGTAATCTCGTAATAAGAAGTAAGTGTTGGGTTTACACAATATTTCGACAGCAAAGCTATTATCCGCGAACAATTAAATGCAAATTACAAAAAAGTCGGCTGTTTACACTACGTAGGTACAGTGAAAATGACATAACTAGTTACAGTGAAAGTTTGTAAGTTATGATAAGGTCAGAATTTAGGCTTCCGCGCCGCCAGAGTCGACTTCCGGGGTAGGACCGTGTCTTTGTTGAACAAAGAGTCAACGTTTACAATAGTTTCGAGGATCACCTCAAATGTAATCGTTCGGGTAAATTTGCCGTTGCCCTACATATTCATGAGGATAATCGCACAGTTAAGCAAGTAAAAAAAAATAATTCGACTGTTATGTGTTATGAATGTTTAGAAATTCATAAAAACAAACGCTTTTTGTGAACTGTTAAGTAAAATAAATCACTTGAAGCGCAAAAATAGTACTTATTGTACGAACTTTACAAAGCACACACAAAAAAGTAATCGACTAAAATAAAAAAATAACTCAAGTATCAAAAAAAGGTTCATGTGTATCAACCCAACAAAATACAAAACTAAACTGAAGGGCGAGATTTTAATTTCTAATTGTGAACATTTAGTGTAATTATTTATATCCCTTTCACTGTAAGTACTCACTTTGTCAGTTGGATTTAGTTATTCGCTGATGATGAAAGCTTTGCCGTCCGAATTAATTATCTACTATTGTTATTTTTGGTTGCGAATGCACAGTAGGTACATATATTTTTTACAATCTAGTTCGTCCTTTCGCGCAACAATCATTTATTAAGAATGTCCTGGAATTTACAAGTATTTTTAGGATGTTCTCCTAGGGAAGATTCCTTGACAATGAACTTCTGTATACGTTATGGCAGCGTCTGTAGTACTTATCTGTGGTATTAGTGTTCGATTAGGAGGTGAGAGGTGGAACTGTCTGTAGCACAAAAAATGGTTAAAATATGTGTAACAATACTATTTCTGGGAAGGTAGTGAACAAATTGATTCTAGAAACACCATCACATCTTGGAGATCTAGGGAAAATGTTCATTGTGACTTCAATTTGAACATCGATAGTTGTTCTTATGTGTATTTTATATTTTTTGTCCGCAACACATTTGTTTTTCTTATTTTATAGCGCAGGCGAATGGAAGAACTGGAACTCTTGTGAACATTTCACAAAGCATTGCATTATTCAAATTTAGTAGTCTACACATCGTTAAATATTCATGAACACCGCAAAGTCGAAAGCATTAAATAATACTCAAACGAAAGCTAAAAATTTATGAAATATAAATTTAATAAAGGATTGAAGCAACGTGGTAGGTACCTATATGAAAAGAACGAATTACTTTCGAGTTAGTATAAAACCTATAAACACTACCAGAATCATATTTCACGGCCCAGAGGTGCAATTGACAGAAGTTTATACTGAAAAACTCATTTGTATTGAGAAATATGAGTTACGTATTAAGTCCAAAAATATGATTGTGTGATGATCAGGGTATCGTATAACAACTATAATGTGTAGGTAAAGAGAAAAAAAGCATAAGACGACTTCAGTGACAATGCTTAAACTAAGTTAGTATCTCGGTTAGTATTTATTAATATTAAAATTTGATCGCTATGATAGGATATAAAGTAATATTTATGTTTACTGTAATGTTTAAATAACTTTTCTGTAATGCTATACGTCTGCTATATCACTAGGTATTTATATAAAGATCACACGTGTTGCATATTTTAAAATAGCTCTTAATGAATGAAGTACCTACTATTATACATCTAGGTAACATCTAACAAAACTGTTGCATTTTAAAATTTTCACATTATGAAAAAGGATAATATAATATTCACTTCATTCTTAGTGCGCGGATTTTAGATATTAAACTTTCAGAAATTTTTCAGAAATTAAAAAGGGGGAGGATACTTAAAATGCAGAATTTAGACATTTTTATAATTAGAAAAGAAGGCACAGATATACAACTCGAAAGCAATAGGTGTAGAAATGTAGGAAATTTTTTGTTTTTGTTTGTTTTTCTTTATTAGTTAACAAAATTTCTTTAACGCTTCATCAAAGTGATATATTTTTAAAATAATTTGACATTGATTTAGAGAACGAACGTAAAATATGAGTAACTACCGGTCCGTTATTATTAGCGTGTCAAATATATATGCATCCTATACTTAGTCCTAAAATAGTTGAATCATCCGTGAACGATGATCTGAAAGTCATTGATACTTGTATAGGTTTCCGTTTCAGAATGTTTTCAAAAATATATCCAATATAGCATCATCCGTTAAAAGAGTACGTGTCACAGTAAGGTAAACAACTCAGCACAAAGTTGTTTACCTTTTGTCACTGTCGAGTTAGTATTATAACATAACATCAATTACGTCTTTTCTTGAAACAAAGAAACTAAAAATACTGAAAAATGCTCTTAGATTTTTGTGCAAACGTTATACGCAGGATTTAGAAATTGGATTTCATCATTAGGGAACAATGACTACTACTATGATTCTGACCAATGCGGGACCAAAAATTATCGCTCTTAAACGGCATCATACTTCCTCTAATTTTATTTTTATTTTATTTCCAAAAGAAAACACTCGCCTAAATTGTTCGCTCATAATAATAATTTATCCTGTTGAATTTGACATTCTCTGCTGCTTATTTACGTTTCATTGTTTACAAGTTACGAAATGAGACACACTTTTCGTTAAGATCTTCCTAAAATAGTACCATTAGTGCATGGAACCATGACGGAAATTTAACTAATATAGTCGACTGTTACTAATGCATAGATTTCTTCTTGGCTATTGGCCAAATGAAAGGCGCTGTGGTATCATCTGGTGTTCCACAAGACTCCTTTTGTGGCCCTATACTATTTTCATTATTTGTCAATAACATTAACACTTGCGTGATATATTGGAAATATTTACTGTTTGCTGATGATTTGAAGATCTGTAGGGCTGTGAAATCTGTAAAAGTCTGTGAATACATACAAAATGATCTACACAACCTCAATACGTGGTGCGTCAATATTCGTAAAGCTATATATAGAACTGTCGTGCGATACAAGTATATTAGACGTTGAACTTGAAAGTGTAAGTGCAATTAAGTGTAGTATTTGAGATAAAACTTAATTTTAGACCTCATATTTGGACAAAAGCTCTTGAGAGTGTTCAATGTAAATTTTTTAGACAACCGCCATATAAAAATAAATCTACACATTACACTACAGAGTCAATGGTGTTAATGTGGATGAAAGATTCGATGGAATGTTTGTGCCAACAAAAGTTTGTCTTCTAATTATTTTTATTTTGTTTTACCATCATTTTCAAATTAAAAGTTATGTTGTTCATTAATAGTAGACTGGATCCGCAAAGGTACTCCCCAGCGGTTTTCTTACACTAATTCTTCGGACGCCTAGAAAAAGGCTAGACTTGAACTAGTCGAAACGTCGCGCGTCGGCATAACGAAGCACATAGTGTTTCATTAAACCGCTACATCCAGCTCCTAGAGAAGGCTCCCTCACAAAGGAGGCAACCCTGCAACAATTATTATTTATTTTATCTATAATGGTTGAATCAATGCAATTTTGAGATTTGATACATTCTGTTTTCATCTGGTTATTGGTATCTATCACACCATTATTATTCATGCTTTTCCAACCATTTATTTACCAAATTAAAGTCCATTTTATTCCATTTTTGTTTATTGCTGTGGATAGCATCACAATCGTTCTGTTGATTATGCAATGGTGAAAGTGAAACAAATTGCTATAGTTAAAGAGTTTCAGAACTATTTTGAGTATTATTCAAATTATTATGGGTGCCATAACAACATTTCATTTTTTATATACTCCTTTGTATTTAACGTTTAACCAAAATAATAGAATGTTGAGTGAACACCATAAAGTGTAATAAATAGTATTATTCCATTTGTTTCAATTCATTTCATTTTATTTCATTATAATACTGTAATGAAGAATAAAAATTTATTCGTGGGAAATTATGTGTGTGTGTACACATTTGAAATTATTTAATTAACATGCGATAAACGTTACCCCAATTAGAATTGCCTATAAAAAAACGTCAGCTCCACTCGTTTATATTAAATACGGTTCATTTTTAATTACCACAAATTCCATTAACTATACCAAAAACACAAAACACAAATTCCCACATTGCGACGAGATACGGTAAAATTACAAAGTTGATTTGTAGAATTCATGCTTAATGTCCTGCAGTTAGTTAATCCTTTTTGTTGGTTAAATAACAGCATCCAGCAGGGATATGTTTGTAATCTGCCGTAATATATCTAATGAATGGGGTCGTGAATCATAGTAAAGGTGTGCTCATTTGTTAGTTATAATAATTAACTGGTAGAAGTACGTTAATTATGGCTTACATAATAAAAGTTATGCCCTATTTTACAATGATCCGATACCTTCGGCAGACACGTGTGAAATAAATGTCGAACAAAGAATATTTATTACAAGTACAGTGTCTCGCCTTAACACCAAAATGTCTAATAATAATACCTTACATTTCAATAAAGCATTTTTAAATGTAGTCAAGTGCCTGCTTTAAAAAAAGAATTAATTGCGTAATTAAATCTCCAGTGATATTGAACTTTATAAGTAATTGTAGCTCGACCGTGTGTAACGAAAAAAAAATCGGTTTCCGTTATGAACATGTTCATCTCCATGGGGCATTAATTGTTTAAGTTATGGCAGATACCGCATGCTGATCAAAGTCAACACAGTTTAAATATTAACTTATTACAACCTTTGTTACTTGTATTTCAATAACGGATGTTAATAGTTACAAATCGCATTCGGCATTATACATATTTCCTGTATGTATTCTTCATTTCGTAGCTTGACATAAGTAATTGAAGTTTCCATAAGTTATCCCTTTAATAACATCATTAGAGAACCGTTAATTAAATTCATGTGCACCTACGGAGAAAGAAATGAAAGATAATGGAGGGTTTCATAATTACCTCATAACAAAACGACGCCATTGTAAAGAGCAATCATTACCCATTAATTACTGTTTTCGTGTTGTTACAAAACGTGAAAAAGGATCGTTGCCTTTTACGTCAAAATGGTATTGAAACATCGCCTTATTTGTTTAGTGAACGCGAACGGTCATTTCATTTACGAATGCAGATGAAAAGATATGTTGTTCACTTGGGTGGGGCTGGGGGTTATAATATACACAGGATGTCCCTTTAGTTCTTAAGGGCGTATTATCCTTACTGTAAATTGTAAACTGAAAATGAAAATATTTGCTTTTATAGTAAACTTTGTGTAAAAAATCTTATTTTGACACATTCAAATGGAGAAAAATAATAAATAATAAATTTGCTTTATTGGGTTCCTAGCGAAAACATATCTACAGTGTTGGCGAAGCACCATGACAAAGGAAGAAAAAATAATGAAAACGCAATATAACACAACAATTATTCTATACCTCTATACTACACCCAAGGGCGAAGTTCGGTTAAGAACACTCCGGTTCTTCTCCGCTCTTCCACTTAACCCCAAAGGTATTACTTGTTTGTTTTTAAATTATTGACGCTAGTTTATTGATTTAGTTCTTAAATAAAATAATTGAAATGAGGAATATATCAATATTTATTTTTTTAATGAAAATGTGGACTACTTGTTATCACAAAATGTTGAATTGTTGAATGAGTTCTGTTATTGGGTCATCGAGCATGATTATGTAACCACAAATTTTATTCACTGACAAGGTTAACCTACAATAGAGATTGGCATCAATAATAGTCGAAATGCATACTTTGGATCGAGTCGAATTTTCAGTTTGTCAGTTTGTCAATGACCAACTTATCACATGTTTGCCAGTGGGAGCTCGCCTCGCTTCTTACTAGAATAGATCGGTACAACGGAATATCGAAGGATCATCAGTGTTCTCATCACTCATTTTGATGAATTTTGACACGTCTTGGTCGAAAACCATGTGGTAGCATAACACGCATGAAATTCGCTTCTTTGGAAGCGATTTTACATTTTTTCACAAAATGTATGTACCTATAAATAACGATTTTGACAAGTTTTGATCAAAATACATATGATCGCTAAAAACGAATAAAATGCATTTATTGGGCACCGATGTAACGGGTTTGGATATTTTACTAACAAAAGTGACTCACAAAGAGCAATTTTGACTAGCCTTGGTCAAAAAAACCATATAGTAGCGTAAAATGCTTGAAATTTGCTTATTGGGTCATCTGTGTCACGTTTGGACGTTTTATCCACGAAATTGGTTTGTGATGTGATCGCTAAAAGCGAATAAAATGCACTTATAGTTTGTGACTTCTTCCTATGGGGTTATCTTAAAGCGAACGCATACACCTGCATTTCAAAATTAAATTGCTTTAGTGCCGTACGCCAAACACTATCACAAAAAATGCACAGCCGTCATTTGTATGATATAATAATTTATAATCAAGCTATTTTTTTCACAAATTTCCATTATTTCTCTTTCTTTTGAAACCAATTTCAACCGTTTCAGCGTTGTAGAAGATTTTTTTATGAAAATATTCCGATATTTGTTTTTTAGAGGAAACATTTCAAGCAACACGTCTGCTCAAAATTCCAAGATGGCGGCAGGCTACCCTTTTGTAAACGAATTTAAATACAAAGGATAGATAATACTTTTGTGATACACAATTTGAAGCGTTCACTCAAATAAGTGAAATAAAGTTTCATTACCCTAAAATAAAAGGGGTGTCTGACAAGTGCCACTTTTCCCCGGCTAGGGTGATAAAAGATAAAGAAGATGAAATGAAATACGTTTAATGGTGAATTTTTGAGAAATAAACAGAAAGAAAATACTCCTACAAAATACACTGCTCAACATTTGAACTGGTACACTTACAAGAAGGTATATAAATAACAATTTACTACTTTTTGAGCAACACCTGCTTGCTTAATTGATAGTAATGTTTCTGGGAAACACTTTTAGGGCGAAGAATTAAAATATTAAAACTTAAATAACGAATTTCAAATGTTTTAATAGAAAAATAACAAAATCTTCATTTTAGTAGTACAGAAAAGTTTGCGCTGGAACGAAATGATAACCAAACACTTAAAGATTAATAATGCGCGGGACCTCCTCTAGCTCTTATGACCTCTTGGCAACGTCTTGGCATGCTGGAAATCAAATCCCGAATGTAATGCTGAGGAATATTTGGCCATTCTTCCAAAACGGCAGTTCGGAGCTGATGGTGATTGTTTGGATCCATTCCTCGTGACTTTATCAACCTTTTCAGGTAATCCCATACGTTCTCTATGGGATTAAGATCTGAAGAGTTCGCTGGCCAATCCATGCGCGTAATATTGTTCTCTTCAAACAAACACGAAACCATCGCCTATTTCATTGGCAAATGGCAACACTACAGGTTGTAATACTTCATTAAGATACCTGCCACTATTCATTGTAACATTTCCAAGCATAACCAATTCAGTACGACGAGTCGCAGAAATACCTCCCCAAACGGTAATTGAACCACCTCCATAAGATTGTTGGTAAGTCACGTGGTTCTTAATATACCGTTCTCCTCGGTTTCTCCACACTTTCACTCTTCCATCTGAGCTATGGAGGTGCACTCTGGTCTCGTCACTGAATAAACAACGACCCCAATCTTCAACATTCCAATTTGCATGTTGGTGTGCCCACTCTAGCCTTCTTCTTTTGTGGGCTCTGGTCAACAATGGACATTTTTTAGAAGATCTGAACCTTAAATTTACCGCATGGAGCCTTCTTCTTACTGTTTGAGTGGATATTTGAATACCTGTTGCATTCAATAACTGAATTTGGAGTGTTCTTGCAGTAGAAAATCTATTCCTTCGACACTGAACAGTTATGAAACGGTCCCCTCGGACTGTTGTACTGCGATTTCGCCCTCCGTCGTGCCTATGTTGGACAGATCCAGTATCATTAAAACGCATTCGAACTCTTGTGATCACATTGTGGCCCACATTGAAATGGGCAGCAACAGTTCTTAGCGATGCACCAGTCATAAGCATTCCCATAGCTTGGCTCATCTCAATACTTAAACGCCTTAATAGCATCTCTAAAATGTAGTCAACCACTATGAATTAAAACTTACTCGAGAAATTCGCAAAAATTTTCTTCAAACTTAATAAAAGTGCAAGCGTCTGCAAGTTCAGTAACTGCACTTATGACAGATAATAACAAACAACAATTGAATCGCATAATGTCATTCGACAGGCATTTGTTTGCATTCCGAACCACAACCCTGATTATGTAGGAAGTCATGCTAAACGCCTGGAAGGGTTGTTTACCTTTACTGCATGTTTGTATAAGTGTAGGTGTACCAGTCCAAATGTTGAGCAGTGTAGATAAGTAGTTTTACTCCACTCAACTACGCTATTACAAGTTTAGAAAAGAAAGGAATACCGCACATATGGCCATCGGTTTGGTTGACACTGTTATAATCACGCCTGAAGGGCAACGCGGAAATAATATTGCTATAGCAAAATTATATAATGCTGAACAACACTGACAACACAATAAGGTATAGCCGTTTTTCTTTTAACCACGTATGATAATTGGTAGAGTGGTAATGAATATAGATAATAATAATGAGGACAAACACACACAAAAGGCTTATCTGTTTTCTTCTTTCCGTTGTTTCCTGGATGAAATGGGTCACAGGTGGCGTTAATGGAGATGGCTGGTGTTGGTGAAGAAAATCCAGATGACTTATCACAAAGCGGAAGAGCTGCAGTACGGGAAACGGAAGGAACGGAGACTTGAGCTTTTAATAACTTTTCTGATCTTTCAAGACTAAACCAAAAAAACCCTGAAAATACGAAGGACTGTAAATGGTACGCTATTACTGTTCTACTAATTTGTTGCTTACCTCAATAATGACGATTAACCTGGTATACGGATAATAATTACGGTTCCACTTCTCACTTGAGCAGTCGATGGACAACGGAGGCAGTTTAGTTCTTTGATCCCTTAAACGGATTACTGGAATCGCAATTTCTTCACACAGAAGATCCACCAAATAAAAGTGCACACTAAATAGGTTTCAAGCTAAATAGTACTTATAAAACTATTAATTTATGCCACTTTTTACCGAGCTACAAATAATGCCGATTACTCAACAACAGTCGTATTAATAATCCCAAAAAAAAGTGCACCTATTTGTCAAGGTAACCCAGTATCTAATGATGAAGCCGTTGTTTACATTTAACAACAATTGCGCCCTTGCGATTTTTAAAAATGGGTCTCTAACTATAATTTAAACATGGACAAAAAATTCTGGCAACTATTGCCACGAGAATTCCCTCGTATTAAGACTTTTTTTAAAAAATTACACAATATTGCTAAATTCAGAAAACTTTAAACTACATTAAAAAACTGCAACTTTATCTTATAAAGAAATGAGTACCGCCATTTTAGCTTATACCGGAAGGGACGTCATCAAAGGTAATATCAACATTTTCGTCCATGGACCGAATGTAATCGATTGGTGACAACCGCATTTCGATAACTTTAATAGGTTCTGAGTATAGAGCTTTGCAAGAAAATGTGTACGGACAGACGACAGACGGAATTTTTTTTCATTTTTTGAATCTACGTTTTCAGAAACGCAAAGATATGTAAAAATTTGCATAGGTCAATTTTTTTTAACACTAATACAATACTTTTACTTCGTACTCGGGAAGTAAAAAAGTCTTACACAAGAATTTGAGAACAATTAATTCTTTTAATTGAATAATGAAATTAAGTATACCGATAATTTTGTTTAGGATTATTTGTTCAAAAATTATATAAAATGTTCTTTAAAAATTGTCATAATTTTTCTCCCACCAATATGACGCCTTTTAAAATGTAGTCGCAAGAGAGAACTTACTGGTCCACTTTGTTCCTGAACAAGGCTGGTGCACATTTTGTACATTTTTACCGTATATTATTCATTACCCGTCCGATTCCCTTGGTACGTCAAGTGATATAAGATAAAAAGAAAAGTGAGCATTGTACGACCTTTACAGAAATAGTTGTCAAGATATAATATGAATGTCTAATAGTATATTACATACCGAGTAGGGAAGTGTTTCATTACTGTCGAGAGATTAACTAAATCTCGAGACAATAATGAAAACTTTCCTCCGAGGTTTGTATACGATTTTATTTACAACCACATCATTAATTAAAAAGTAGGGACAATATTTTATTTTGAAAATAAAAAAATAAAATAAATATGAGAAAATTTGTCCTTTTCTGTTTTGACATTTCCATATCTAGTCACCGGTATTAGTTTACGCGACTGGTTGCTATAGCGCAAACCTTCAAAACTTTCAAAATAAACAACTAGTGACAGTTTTGAATTTCTCGTTCGTTCTTTCGAATTTATATAACTTAGAAAGCCAGAATGTTCTCGGAAAGTTCTGATAATGAAGACTATTGTAATATTGGTACTCCACCAGAACTTAAAGAAGCTGCAGAAAGAGCAGAAGCCTGTTTACTTCCAGAGAAAAGTAGGGGGCGATATGAAATGGCATTGAAAGTATACGAAAAATGGTGTGCCGAAAGAAATGCTAAGAATATTGCTTCGGAGACAGCCTTGATGGCATATTTTAGCGACATGGCAAGGCAAAAAAAGCCATCTACTCTTTGGGCTACTTACAGCATGATACGGACAATGCTAGAATTAAGGAAAAAGACTGACATATCAAAATATTACAAACTCGTCGCCTTTTTAAAACGCCAGAATGTAGGTTTTAAGCCAAAGAAGTCTAGCATTTTTACTAGGGAAAACTTGGAGGATTTTCTCAAGAAAGCACCTCAAGAATTCCTTCCTATTAAAGTAAGGCTTTCTTTTTAAATGTTTTCTTTTCCTGTTTTTAAATATTTCTTTTCATTGTTTTAGGTTGCGCTTATAGTAGGTGTGTCTGGGGCATGTCGAAGTGATGAGCTACTGAAGATGAAAACTACGCATATTGATATTTTAGAAAACAAAATTTGCATAGAAATTCCGGATACAAAAACTTATAAGAGCAGATCATTTATGATAACTAACACAAATTGGATAGAAATTGTAAAAGAATTTATCCAGGTACGAAAAGATATTGAAAATGAAAGATTTTTTGTTCAATATCGATTAGGAAAAGCTCGAAATCAACCCTTTGGATATAATTCTATATCTAAATTTCCGTACAATATTGCTAGCTTTTTGAAACTTCCCAATGCGGAAACCTACACAGGTCATGCTTTTAGACGAACAGCGGCTACGTTGCTGGTAAATAGCGGAGCTGATATTTTACAGCTGAAGCGTCTAGGGGGATGGAAATCCAGTGCTGTTGCTGAAGGTTATGTGGATGTATCTGTAGCCAACCAAACTAAAACCGCAAATATGATATCTTTAACGACATTGCCATCGTCTTCCTGTAGCAATTCAAACTCTTTATCTTCTTTCGTTGACATTAGAAGACCTGACACAAGTCAGGAATTAAGATTTTGCAGCAGTGAAAACTCAATGAGTGAAACACATCATCAGGGCGGCCCCTTAACAATATCGATTATTAACGCGTACAATAATTCAAATTTGACCATTAATTTCAACAAATAAATGTAGTAAATCTTATTATTACTGTTAATCTTCTTGTTTATTTTTGTTGATGTTAAATATTACTAAAGATATTACCTACAAGAATATTTTGCTTAATTAAATGAGGCGAGAAACAAGATAAACCGAGTGAGGGAAACGAGTGAGGGAAATGGGTGAGGGAAGTGGAAGAGGGAAAGAAATGTAAATAATTTGACACTTTCAAAATTTTTAAAAGTCAGTAATGTCACCATTACATATGTGGTTGTAAATAAAACATTAAACTTCATTCTCCTTCGTAATATTTATAAATCAATTATTTTTATTGTACATATCCTGATGTTCTCTTTCCTTGTAAAATACCAAAAGCTTTATGATAAGTAGATACTAAATCAACATCAGAATTAAAAGAACCTGAGGTATGATTAGAGAAACGTAGCCCACAAAGTTGTTGCCAATCTTTTATTATTCTGTCATACGTCCATGTTGTTAAACAACCACAATCAAACTTAGTCTTAAAACTCAGGAATTAAAGCACTTATTGAGAACAATAGAGATTACCTATATGGGTCAAACATATTATTTGTACTGCAAACTGAAAGAGAGACGCAATGGGCTGTTAATAGAGGTAGTTAATATGCATAGAGGTGTTGGGAAATCCACCCGCGTAAGCTAACGATATATTAACATTCCAGTAAACTGTGAGCAAGATCCTTAAGTTTTTTTCTTGGAAAAATCAAGTGCCCTTTCCTCTTTATACGTACATAATATAAATATTGAGGGTGTTTCGACATAAATATTCCTGAGTCCTTAATACCGCCAATGACATTGTGTCACGTACTCGGAATTAATCCCTCCACCCCACCCCACCAATACAGTAAGTAGATTATTTTATATCTAAACTTTTCAATATGATTTGCATATTTATTACTGGAATATTATTGCTAATTTCATGCCGGTTAGGGTGCGGACTTTTAATCTAGGTAAATGAAATTAGGAAGTTTTTTAAATTCGATTATGATATATCTGTGAAAATGGTTGGTTACTAGAAATTTAAAAATCAGTCAGATGTTGCGTCGTTCCCTGACACGCTTTCAGTTGGACACATTTTACCACTCCCGTATATTAATTTTTTTTAACTTTTTATGAGTGTTATTTCAGAAAATAATAATTCATATTTATTTTCATAGCCAAACTCATTAGCAAGTAATGACCTACATTCAATGTTGATAAAAGTAAAAGAAACAAAAGGCGTAAATAAACGTCTTTAACTACTGTCAAAGTAACAGAAAAACCTAAAATAAACTGCAGAAAAGATACATTTTACCCGAAATTCGTCTCGGTGTTGCACGATGTATCGATGTTACAGTGTTTAGAAAGCTGGAAGTAGTGTCATCTTATAGGAAATTCTTTGCTGATTCCAAAGTAAACAACACCCTCACCCACATGGGGGTGGAGCGGGAGTGAGTTTTGAAATCTTAAATGGGAACACCTATTTTTTATTGCACTTTTGCATTCTCCCTAAAACACTGTTCTCAAATTGCAAATTTCACCCCCAACTCCGTCCCCCCCTTTTTCATTTTTTTGTGATTTACAAATTGTCCGTCACCCTCTCCGCTCCCATCTCCCTTATGGGCGAAATGACTCACTTGTGCAGAAATCCGGGGTGTTTGTGTCTGAGGGGGTGACATGTGCAATGTGAGAACAGTTTTTAATAGTGAATGCAAGTGCAATAAAAATAGGGGTTCCTATTTAAGTTTTCAAAACTCTCCCCCGCTCCACTCCCATTGGGGCGAGGGTGATGTTTACGTATCATGACTCAATAAATAAAGAAAACGTGTTTTTTCCTTTTGTGATTGAATGTGTCGTTCTCCAGATATTCAAGGGTTTCCATACTTTTTGGACATATACATCAGTGTGCGTCTAAAGTCCGTTCCCCCCTACTAATTTTTGAACCACCTGGTATACCGCAACGAAATTTGGAGAGCTTTAAATAGGACATGAAAACCTACTTTTTATGGAAAAATGACGGCTAAAAGTTTCAAAATGGCGGCTCAGTGCCATCTTGAATTATTTTTTATATAGAACACCCTGTATTTTATTCCATTTTCGAAATCTGCTCATAATTATTAGCACTAAATCTCTAAACAACGAAAAAATCTTCAAATTTCAAGACCCTGTAGATTAGTAAGGCAGCGTTTGCAGACCTATGTTTACATGAACTTTTAGTTATGAAATAAGCCAAAGAATCACCCCCTTCCGTATATACGTGACATTTTGGAACCCCCTGTATATAGGTATAGATTAATTATTATAGTCTGTGATGACTGAAATTTAGAATCGACGGAATTGTTACTTAAATATATAACTACATCCCTCAAATGATAAAATACTATTCATTTTTTTGGATAACAATGGTGCCGCATCTGTTAATATATAACGAACAATTGTTCAATTTAGCAAATTATAACAAAATAAAATCCCCTCGTCTGGAACGTAGGGATGCTGATGTTATTTTAGCATCCTCCCACATGCTACTCGGTGTTGAATCTGTTCCAATTTAGTCGACGCTCGAAGCAGTTTAGACTCAGTTACTTACAACATGATCTATGATACAAAACACTTCTCGGCAATCAGAGCGCATGTTTGTAAACTATATACATCAAAGAATATTAGTTGAGGACCCATCGCAGACAGATCCACTTGAAACTTCAAACAAAATGCCATCACATTAAATACACATCTTTTAGAGTGAAAGGCAAATGAAAACTTTTTTACAAGACATTACACAGTAATTAACATTTCTCATTTACCCCAAAAGATTTTCAAACTTTCAAAAGTCCGGACAAAATTAAAAAGTTGATCGGTTAAACGACGCAAACGGTAATAAACCTTCAATGTTCATACACAGTTTTATGTTTGTAAAATGAGTATTTTACAGTTTCCTGGCACAGTACAGGAAGTACGCACAATTAATGGACCATAAAAATATTATTTAAATTTTATGTAGGTACCTATTCGTAATTTCGTACTTTGCACCATTAGCCATCGGATATTGCTACAAAAGAAATTGCAGATACAATATATTTACTTTATTCACGCACATTTTTAGTTCAAAGCGCTAATATATTTTTGTTGGCATTTCGTTCACAAATAAAATAGGAACTTCTAAAAGCTTTTGCATTAAAATTCCGGTGTAATTTATTTTTTAATAGAGCTACATTTTACTGGTCACGTTACAATAATGTTTCTTTGTTAAACTTTTTTAAACCTTTCACTTTTACCTCATGCAACTACTAATGCAGTAATATGTTTAATTACTGTTTAAAAATAGAATAATGGCAGGTACTAAAAACTAAAACTAAAACGGAACTCTTCCTATTGACATTACATTTTTTCCACCGATGCGTCATCATTATCTTCGTAACCACAATTCCTGCATTTATGAAAAGTTCGCTTTCCAAATTTTTCTTGGTTTTAATTAGCTATTTTAAACGTTTGTGAGATTTTTGATAAAGGATGAAATTAGACACATTTCCAGATGGTGATTAGCATATTAAAAATGAATATGAGTACCCACTACTATAGTTATGTAAGTCGCATAAAAGTGGTTGTTTTTAGTATGTGTTATGTATTAGGATATGTTACACTTGAGGTTATGTTGAATTTTTGTTGGCTTTCAAACAGGTTGGTAAAAAGTGTGGTGTTATATGGGGCAGAAGTATGGGTGACAGGAAAGGTAACAGTTGGAAGGGATACAATTGAAGTACTGGAAGTGAGTGCTAGGGGTGGAAAGAGAAACCCCGGGGTATGTGGTGGAGGAGGAGATAAGTGAGAAGAGATTAGAATTGTGGCAAGGAAGAAAGCGATAGCATTTGAGGAAGGGTTAGAGAGCAGGGAGGAGGGGAGGATTTTGAAAAGTTACTGGAATGACGTAAAGAAAAGGAGATTAAGATATGGACAGGAGCGAGGGAAGAGGATGGCGGAGGAAATAACAAGGAGGAAGGGGAGGTATACCGAAAAATATAGGGAATTAGTGATCAATGGAATACCTAAGTACTTGAGGTGGTGAGAGAGAGGAAGAGGACATTGACGCGTTTTAGGGTTGGTAATAAGGAAAATGATATATAAGTATTGGTGGGAGGAGGAACGAGGATATGCAGACTGTGCGAAGGGAAGAGACAGTATGGCAGATATGGCTGAGGATGTGGAGAGTTAAGAGAGCAGGAGGGACGTTCGGGAGGGGTGTTGAGTGAAGGAGAGGTAGTTTTAAGATTAATAAGTAATATGTTTATTTATCTCGAGGGCGAAGCCCGAGGGCAACAACCACCCAAGGGATTTGGGCACTTTGCTCCCAAGGTATATACGCTATTTTTTGCACTTCCAAAGTATTTATTTTTTATGTACATTATTTCCAAATTTGTGGCTTGAAAAAGTGTGTTTTCTTAACGGTTTATGCATCTGATTGGGTAACTCCAGTCATTCCGGTCATAAAGCCAGATCAGTCAGTATGACTGTGTGCAGATTACTCTTGTACAGTTAAAAAACAAATTGGGGTACTCCAGCACCCTTCCCAGGATATGACAAAGTGTTCTCCAGACTTGGAGGAGGCGCAATATTTACAACTTTAGAGGCATTTCTGCATATTCCGGTTACCGAACGAACGGCTAAGATTCTAACAATCAATATATGTCGGGACCTATACCGAATGAACCGACTGAGCTTTGGGATGAGTAATGCTCCGACGACAAGGAAAAAGTACTTAGGATGCAGAATTGACAGAGAGAGAGAGAGAGAGATAGAGTAAAAAAACGAAAGAAATGGTTTCAGGAATGCTGAATTGTAAAACACCTACATGTATGCGAGAGGTGGAGGCTTTTATCAATGAAGCAAGTCAGCAGGTCTCAATTTCTTTGATAAATTTAAATAACTGAAATCCATTAACATTAGGTATAGGGAATATTGTATACAATTGAGAGTGAATGTAGCGATATCAAAATCCAACAAACATATAGGGTGCTCCATTGAAAATATTCAACTCGTACTCGTAGTCATAAGATTACACAATTTTCAGATTTTTTATGAATAATACTCCATGTGGCGTGGAGAACCCCGTGAGCAAAACAACGTTAGGTGCTTAGTCGGTCAGTGCCTTTACATATCTCTGGAGAGTCTAGGTTCGGACTTTATTTGAGTAATGAGGGTAAACTTTTATCTTGTATGCGTTACCGATAGTAATAATTGAAAGCAATTGTGAGGGTGTACAGGTTCACTGTCGCCATCACTGCAGATATCGCATGGAACACATTCCGTAGGGTTCTGAGTAAAGAGATTACAATTTACAGATTGCTTGTTTAAAGCTGACTCCCGTGAGTCTGTAAAAATGGCAATTTTAGCGAAGTTTTCCCTCGTTATTCGACAGGGGGTGGCCGAGAATGAAGCAATTGTGTATTGGATACTTCTCATGCACGACGCTGTTGGCGTTTCAAAATCCATTAAACATATTTTGAAATATTTTTTCCTATTTAATTTCCACTATTGGTTATTTTCATTAAGATAACTATACAAATACAGCAAACTATTCTGACCGATGTTATACGTATTCGCTAAAAACCATCAAGCGCCGTCATCTAGGCGCATTTACTGGAGGTATTGGACGAATTTCATCCATATCGAAATACGTGGCGCCGCGTATACGCAAAAGTTGGTAGCGTCAGCGTCGCGACGCCTTTTTCTTCTAGTTTTGGTCAAAGTTCGCAGAGGTCGCACATTATTCCATAGAATATTATATTCAAACTTTCCTTAACATCAATAATTTTTCATTTCTTTTTAACGATATCTAATTCATCTTATGTGCGTTGACATAAAGTATAGTCGAATATCGCCTAATTTAATGCAAATGCTTAATTGGGCTGTGGAGTCGTTGCGCTGCTACATTCTTAAAATAGTATAGTCAAGATTTTGTAGCTGTAGGCAATATATAAACTGTTGTTAACGTTGACACGGAGTAATTTGTCTATTAATTTATACGTTATTCATTTTATTGTAGCCATTTGTTGCTCGTCTTTTAATTCATGACCGTAGTAAAATCTGGATATAGCAAATTACTTCAGTCATATCCACTATCTACTGTTTTTCATTTGGCCATGTTTTACAACTTCTGTAAAGTAGTAAAAACCTACTCTGTTTTAATTTGAATTTTACAGCTCATTTATTTTCGATTTTATTAACTTTGTACGATTGTAGGAGTGCAGAATTAAGTGTAATATTTATCCTTTCACCTATATACGTGACAAAATATACTGGTGACGATGTGGACAGCTTTGACTTCCAGTTAATAGTATATAATTAGTATTTTTATACAAAGCTGGTTTTATTTTTACAAACAAAAAGATGCTGAATGTTAATATTTTTAATTAAAAGTCACAAGGGGAGCATTTTTTACGTTATAATTGCGTTGCTTTATTTAATTGCGAGTTAAACTTGGCTGCTTAAACCTTTTAAAAACTGAGTGGTAATTACGCTAAAACTAGTTGATTGGCGGTAATTGGTATTAAAATGGCAGCAACGGTCAAATTGGTCAAGAAAAATTTTACCGGTTTACGGATTATCATGACTGGTTCGATTGAAAATCTTATAATTATTATTAAGTTGTTTATTGGAAACTTCATTTTTCTGTCTGCATTCAGGGTCATTTACGATGATAGCCTTCGGATTTACTTCAACAATTAATAATATTGTTTTTTTTTCAGTCGCGATGCGATAAAGTCGATTATCAGTAGTTAAATTACTGTCACTAAATAATTTTAACTTGGCATTTATCTCATTTATGTTTTTTTATTAATGAGAACTAATATAGAGTTAGTAATGGCCAAACATTTTTCACAGCATCAGGTTTGAATGATCAATAGTTTGGCTCACTATATTTAATTTAATTATATTCGGTCTGGGGTGGAGTTTTTTAATCGCATGACGCATTTTCGTATATGTAGATGGCACGTAACGGATACCATTTTATTCGTTCCATTTTAATTTTCATGTGCAAGGTGATGAACGAAGAATGGATAGTTACTACGATTTTTATAGACGTTTAGCTTCTAAATTCAAAAGTCTGTAGACATTTCTGGGAATAGTTTAAAAATATTTTACAGAAGCGTCAATTCAGAATGCAGAAACCAGAATTTCGACGCCCCTGGTGGCGTTACCTTACAAGATCTACCAAACAACCATAAGGTACGACCGATTGCAGGTAGAGTACAGATGACTCTTGATTAAGAGTTTGTTGCGCATGGTTTTTACGAGGCGAGGCAATTAAGCGACTGCCTATCCTAGAGGGGTGATCGGACTCACTTATCGCTCAATTTATATTAGGAAAAAACCTACCACATTTTTTTTTGATGCATAAGTGGCATCCCAACCTGAGATATTCATCTTCACGGATGGGTCTAAAACATGGGAAGAAACAGGTACATGCTGGAACGAAAGGAAATGAAAAGCCGATGAGTTATCCCGATTGGATTCAAAACAGATCTGTCAGAGGGTCAGAGCCGGCTCTTCCACGTACAGTATCAACTGGAAGCAACCAAGCCCACTACAAGGCTAGGTGGAACTTGATGTTAGATTGTCGTTATGCGAGAGAGGCCCTCAGACGAGCATCTCGTAGCGTGGCGCGGTGGTAGCGTAGCATAACACGCATGAAATTCGCTTATTGGGCAGCGATTGGACATTTTTCCCACGAACTTGTATAAATAACGATTTTGGATACATTTTGCTCCGTAACTTTTCACATAGGCCACGGATGAAAATTGTATTAGGTATATACTTACACAACTAAGGATCATAAGTTATAATCAAGTAAAAGTCCGAAGCCGATACGTGATCTAGACCAAATTCTAATATGTTGTCAGTCTATTTTTACCGTTCTCGATCCACACTAACTCCTGTAACTTTTGTCCCTGTTAACCTAGGCTCTTGAAAGTTAATAGCGTCCATTCTTAATTTATAAAGAACCCATATACCAAATTTCGAAACGATTGGTGGCCTCTGGAAAGAGTTATCGCGCACATGGACGGACGGGCAGCAGTACAAAACCAATCAGTGCCAGTGCTGTGAAAAATGTGGTAAAGTGGTCTAGGGAAAACACAGGTAAAAACCTAGATATACCACAACAAAGGATCCTACAGGTAAAAGATTTCTGTTATGATCAAGTATGTGAAGCAATGGCGAATAATAATATAATAATGATAATGGCACATAGTATCGAAACGCGTTGGGTTACATTTAAAATAAAGCATTACTATTCCTTAGATCATATCTACATAATTCATCTTCAAGTTTTTGTTTTGTTCGGGAAAATCCTAATTTGTGGTCCTCGGTTTCTACCCCTCCTTATAGTATAACGTAATAGCAATATGATTGTTCTACTTCTTCTATAAAGCGTTTAAAATAATCATAAACGAAATAATAGTGAAAGTATTTACTTCTTATATTATAGTCAGTTCTCTGTTACCATAATGTTATTATTATGCACCCAGAAGGTAACGCAAATGTTATTCTTAAGGAAACCCATACAGGAGTGTCATACAATACAATCCATCAAGCAAAAACAATCTCGAATGAAATTACGTTCCCCACAAAATACGAAAAAAACAATAAAATAATTTAAGATTTAAGTCACGTTTGAAGAATATGGTGTTCCCCTGCCATAAATCATATGGATCTTTAGTCGCCCTCTAGCTTAGCATAAGTCTCGCCCCCGCAATATGCAACCCTCTATACTTCGTAATCGATTGAGTGACTATGAATGGAATCTATAATTCAGGCTGCGACTAAAATGCAAGCTAAGCAATAGGTTTTACGTAGTTTGAAAGGTTAAACCATTAGAGGTAATGAAGCGCGAAGAAATTATTAATTGGATTCTTTCCTATAAAATGGGTTGAATGTCGAAATAAAAGGGCAAAGAATATTTTCTCGTAGTGGTAGCTACGTGAATGCAATTAATTTTTGCATGAGGTTTTTTTTCCAAAACAAAGGTGTCTATTTCGATATGCAACTTAAAAGGTACTCGTAAAAGTCAATATCGTAGTAAATCTGCGATTTTTATGATACTACTAAGTCGTAAAGTTGGAAACTTCGTGAAATTTTTTATTACTGCATTTTTCTCCCGGCTATACATGTACATTATTTCAATTTTAATTGTTTCTATTTTAAAGCTAATCTTCAAAATGAGAGAATAAACGCTTTACTCTTTTTTTTTGCAAGACTGCATGTGCTGCACTCTCTTGTTCATTTTACTTGATGCAACACAAAACCAGATTTGAAGGTATGTAATAAAATTCGATTTTATGATCTCGATATTAAAAACTAAAAAATGAACGTACTACTAAAGTATCACAGTTGTGAACCATCATATCAGCTTTCAACATTTCTATATAGCAATTTTTATTCTTTTTCCATAAATTCTAATTTGCAATTTTTGTGTATTTACAGTATATAGATCTGATTTGAATGGAGTTATATGTTATTTCATGTAGCATTTCGTAGAAAATTCCGTGAAGTTGTCAGTACAGACTTGTGAAAACGTTGTACGACCGGAAAAGGAAAGCCAGATTATAACAACAGGAACAACTACAATTAATGGAACAATAATTAAAGCAATTGAAATAATGAAAGTGATGCTTTGTTGTACTGTTTATGTGCCAATACATGGCCAAACTATAAAAAAATATGCAAAACAAAAGTTGTTCATAATTCTTCAATTAATACAATAAAGAAACATTTTTCAAAATCAAATTCTGTAATATTACGTGATTGATAACATTTTTATATCGCCGCCATTTTGGTGAAAAAATGTTGTGGATAAGTCAATTACAAAATGGTATATTTTCTTTTTGAAATCCGTACATATACAGCGTGTCTCACGGTGACCACCCATTACAATATTTCAGAAACTATTACGATTTGAATTTTGAAAATTTGGGTGATGGGGTTTTCGGGCGTGGTCTCCTCAAATAAAATAATGGCGTCTACGTAACACTTCCGGTTTTTACGGAAATGACACCAACTTTGTTATTTTAAATGTAATACCCTATATATTATTCCGATTTTGGATTCTACGTAAAATTTTAGGTGGACTTTTATCAAGATTTCTTATTCCTAAAATTAACCGTTTCCGAGATATTTAATTTTTTTAATAAAAATTAAAATAAACATTATCTAGCTTAAAACCGTGTGAATTCTACAGCAAGAAATATGAAGGAACCATATTGATACGAGAGATAGCTGGACCCCTAAGCTTCCCATCCGTACTTTCATAGTGGCTTAATTGCATACAGGGTGGTGGAAATTTAATGCCGAGTTTAGTTAACTTCAAATCATCATAAGTTGATTTTTTCAAATGGAACACCCTGTATGTTTCATCATAGTCTGATGCAAAATTTCATTCTCTTTCGAACGGTACTATGGTTCCCTATACCTATCTCTTCTAGTTTTTGAGATATCTACTGTTTTTTGAGCAGTCAACTAAGGTCATTCAATTTCTTGCGAAAATGGCTTAGCAGGACTTCAAAACAAACCACCAGTTATTAGTTGTCAGTCTAACACCACTAGTGACAGTTAAATTGAATACTATTTATTTAAAAAATTGAAAACAACAAACGCAAGAAATTGAATGACCTTAGTTGACTGCACAAAAAACAGTAGATATTTCAAAAGCTAGAAGAGATAGGTATAGGGAACCATAGTACCGTTCGAAAGAGAATGAAATTTTGCATTAGACTACGACGAAACATACAGGGTGTTCCATTTGAAAAAACCAACTTATGATGATTTGAAGTTAACTAAACTCGGCATTAAATTTCCACCACCCTGTATGCAATTAAGCCACTATGAAAATACGGATGGGAAGCTTAGGGGTCCAGCTATCTCTCGTATCAATATGGTTCCTTCATCTATCTTGCTGTAGAAGTCACACGGTTTTAAGCTAGATAATGTTTATTTTAATTTTTATTAAAAAAATTAAATATCTCGGAAACGGTTAATTTTAGGAATAAGAAAACTTGATGAAAGTCCACCTAAAATTTTACGTAGAATCCAAAATCGGAATAATATATAGGGCGTTACGTTTAAAATAACAAAGTTGGTGTCATTTCCGGAAAAACGGGAAGTGTTACGTAGACGCCATTATTTTATTTGAGGAGGCCACGCCCGAAAACCCCATCACCCAAATTTTAAAAATTCAAATCGTAATAGTTTCTGATATATTCTAATGGGTGGTCACCGTGAGACACGCTGTATAACTAAAGGAAATATGACGTTTCCTTGAAAAACAATAGGTCAAACTTCAGAGGCTATTTTGGTCAATTTACCGAAGACAGTCGGACGATTTTACATTTATACTTTTTCATCAAGAATCCGTGTCTGAAGTCAAAATTATAAAATTTGTAAAAGATTTGGGACACCCGGACACCTGTGCATACTGATACAAATATGGGTGGAGTTTGTTGAAAAAGTTACTGAAAAAATGTGTTAGTTCTGATAAGATCTGCACTACATATGGGATTGACTATTGTCAGTAGATATATTTTATGTAATACAGGCCTTGGTTTTTAAATGATACTTTGTTATTTGCTTTCATGTTTTCCGTTTTCCCTGTAATCCCTGTAATCGTCAACTATGGGGCCAACCCATCTGACTCTTTGAGCTCGCACTTTGTCAATAATGAATTACTGTTGGTCTGTTTATGGTTATAATTTAAATCGGCTCTTTGAATATTGATTTCCCTTATATTCTTTTTCTTCTCGTCCCAAACCTCTTTTAATGGTAAACTCGTTCGAAAAGCTTCCTTCTAGTAGATTCTTATAATTTATGTTACTTAATGTCACTGTCACGAGCTTTATCAGTTTATTTTTTTGTTGTTTTCAATTTTTCAACTGCTTTGGAATGGAACCATGGCCTCTTTAAAACCTATAAATATTATCGGCAGTCCTAGGTTTGGTTTGCTGTATATCATTTTCAAAGCACAGATTTGGTCTACAGTGGATGTTCTGGTATTCTCCTATTCTGACATATAAACTCTAACTTACTCTATAAAAACTATACCACTCTAACACTTTCTTTACTCCTATCCCCTTCGTTTAACCCTTTCCCTCCTCTCTAACACCTCTTTAATCCACCCCACCCCTACCCTCTTCCCTCCCAGAATCACCTTTCTCTCCCTCCCCTTTTCTCTTACCTCCTCACATTCCCTTATCATATGCCACAGACTTTCCCTCCCTTCCCTGCACATTATGCAAACCCTTTTTTCGTCCTCCAAAGTCTATTTTCATTCTCCTCAATCTCGCTACTATTCTTTTTTCTTTCAATCCCATGTCCCTCAATAAAGTACTCGGTCTTGCCTTCTACCACAATCTCCCGATATCTCTCATTATATCTCCCTTCAACAATCCTCGCTCTTCTTTCCTGGCCTTGAATATCCTTATCTCTTCTTACCAACTCTTCCACCATATCCCTTCCTTCCTCTCTTTTTATTCCTCCTTATCAATCAGATTGAGAATGAAACCTGTAATGGTTTCAAAACATGCCGCTTTGCCAAACTAATTTCAATTTTATACAATTTTTAATCGATACGATGAGATATAGTTTGTCCCAAGTACATTAAGTTGTTGGGACCGGACAACAATCAAACATCTTTCAAAAGTTTACTACTTGTTGTTTTTGCATTGTCATCAGTTTAATTACTTAACAAAAAAATAACCATATTTCATTGTCACAAAAATCGTTATCATTCTTCATTAAATTGGATCAAGGGGAGCTTGGGCGTTTAATTACTTACCAAATTTATACTTAGTTGGATACTGTCGGTGGCTTCACGATAATTTTGAGATTATTTCGCATACATTATTTACGGATGAGGCACAATTTAGAAGACATTATATTAACAACACACATAATTATCACACTTGGGCAAGTAAATGTATGGTGGGGTTTGTTAAATAACCATCTCGTTGGGCCTCTTAGAGCAAAAATTATCTTTATTTTTGGAACAATTACTGTCGGTTGGTATTTATCTGGAAGCTTGGCGACGAAATATGTGATTTGATCAAGATGGAGCACCACCACATTTTGGAAGGCAACGTTTCTCAACGAAAGTTTGTCCGAAAGATGAATAGGTTCTATAGAATGGCTGGCTGGATATTTATCGTCTTTAAATTTTTCTGTGGTGGGCTACCTTAAACTTCAAGTGTAGTTTTTATTGTTTACTTTCTTTAACAATTTCCTTTGATATCTTCGAAACTGAGGGGAATTGACTAATAATGTATGTGCATTTTTTTGACCAGAATGGCCTCTATAATGCGTGGTTTAATTTTGGTGGTCGAGTTCTGGGAAACCATGTATAAAGAAAGATTTTAGACACCACTGTACCCAAGATTTTGGACGTCTCTGACGATAAACGATAAATAACTGAATACTTCTTTATCGCAAAAGAAATTATAGCATCGAAAGTAGAACGTGGTAATTGTTACATGTCGTGAGTTCATTTTATTAAATTTTAATTGTAAATCGAAACTCTTATAATAAATTTATTGTTTTTTCAAGTGTGAAATATATACTTTAAACTTGTGAGATGAACCGATTTCGTGCCACTCGAAGTTTATTTTATTTTCAATTTCATCCTTATATCGCCATAAACTTCAATAGTATAC
Source organism: Pyrocoelia pectoralis (assembly GCA_036250285.1). Lineage (NCBI taxonomy): Eukaryota > Metazoa > Arthropoda > Insecta > Coleoptera > Lampyridae > Pyrocoelia > Pyrocoelia pectoralis. The sequence continues at coordinate 27,633,542 of CM070078.1, forward strand.
ACAAAATGAGTCGTGCAGGAATTCTAATTAAATAACGTATAGTCGTATACCTTTTCAATTCAATGTTTTTACTAAAGATATGTTGGACGTAAAGAACGTTCTGGTGCTTTTATAATAATGTAACTGTTACCAAACACGTAATAAATTGTAACCGTAAATTCATAAACAAACATTTTCAATAATATAGAAACTTTTTTAATTAGTTAAGGTACTTGTAATATTCGTCAATCACTTTTAATTGCAGATCTTCTTTCAGTAAGAATGCTGTTTTATATTTTTTTGAAAGGTACCTAACGATTTTACAAAAAATCTTGTTTGCATTTCGGACATGAACGACGATTTTGGCCGTTTGGCGTCTTATTTCCCTCGACTCTTCGGGCCTTGGACTTGTAATACCGCCGCGGACCAAAATCGCCTCCTTCACGCCCTTAATACAAAAATAACTATTTGGAACAAACTGTTTTATTGCTTTTCAAAATATTTGCTTTAAGTGTTATACATTTGTGCATACGTTCAAACTAATTCTTCTACTCCATTTCTTCCACTCTGAAGTTGATATATCCAAAACAAGGTTTTCCTAGGCTTCAACAGTTTCTTGAGATGATGAAAATTGCCATCCGCGCATTGTTTGTTTGAAATTCTGGAACAAAAAAGTCGCTAGGTGAATACGGCCAATGATCCATTAATTCGATGTGTTTCTCCTTCAAACAGGCAATTGTTCGACGTGCTGTGTGGTAGCTGGGATTGTCATGATAAAGAATGATGCGACGTGACGTCTGGCAAACAAATTGTTCTATACTATTCAGCGTTCTTACTGTTCTTCGATACCCTAAACCTAAGCGAATTGTTGCGATATGTCCAGTGCAACCAAAGAAACAAGCGGTCGTATTCTTGGAAGTGCTTTGTGAACGAACAAGTTTTGTGAGATTCAGTTCGTCTTGAGACACCAAAACAGTGGATTGTTGCTTAGCTTCTCGCCCATACTAGTATATTTTGCAGTTCCTCGATGGAATTAAAACGAACCTGTTTTTGAGATGCAGTCAAATTGTACAGATCTTGCGTACATCACCAATGTATTTGGAATCATAATAGATTGATTTTTGTCGACCGTCATGAGATTTAACAATGACGGACCCACGGCCACAATAAGCAGCTTTTCCTGATGGTGATTCATTACAGAAATGTGAACGAAGAGATTTTATCCATTGTTGTTGAGTTAAGCCTTTTCGAAAGTCGTCCAACGAGTAATTATTATGATATTGGTAAAATTAGTATAAATTAATTTATTCATTTTCATTTTAATCATGTTATGGGCCGAGATCTAGGAACATCAAATTTCCAAGCACCTCTACGCGCGTCAACTGCTTTGGTTATTAGCACTACCCTTACTAAAATTTTATTATAAATTAAAAGCTGCAACGTGGGTAAAAGATGAAAACAATTTTTCTTACCACTTCCTCTTCTATCTATGGTGGTAATAAATTCGTCACATGTCTGAGTAGACAGATATCACGTTAAAGCACCGCCATGAATATGATCACTCAAAAAGGGGTAAAATTCAGCTAATAATTCCGATGACATAACAAGGTTTCCACTGTGAATGGAATCAAAGCGCTCACCATTTCCCCTCATGCAGAAACCACGTATATTAGCTATAACACCGTATGGTAGCCGCTACTGCTACTGTGATACTAATGTAGTATCAACTCGATTACGAGTTTTTGCCCTTTGTAAAAGAGACAAATAGGGGAAATGACGTGGTGGTAGTAAAAACGATAGGCGATCAAGAGTTAATAATAGGAAAAGTGCGGGAATTTACCTTCCTAGTAACAGTAATTAGGGAAAATCTAGATTATAGCAAGGAAATAAAATTGAGAGTAGTGAAAGCGAACATAGAAGTGCGGGCGCCTTAAAAGATGTTCAAAACTAGTGTCGCGAAAAGCAAAGCTAAGGCGTTATAACACAGTGATACGACCCACAGCAAAGTATGAGTGGGAGACGTGGAAAATGAGTGTAGGGCACCAAAATATGATAATCAGATGGGAACGAAAAATGTTAAGAAAAATACTTGGAGACGTTCAAACGGAAAAGGGCTGGAGAAGACCGACAGATGAAGAGGTAAAAGGATTTACGGAGGAACAGACATAATCAATTTCATTAAAGCCCAGAGGTTAAGGTGAGTGGGGTACGTATGGAGGGTACCAGTTGAGAGAAGTACCAGGATCCTGCTAGGTGGGAGAGGATGACCAAGGGTCACATGAAAAGACGCGGTGCTGGAGGATTTAGCAAGACTGGGCGGAAAATATCACGAACAAGAATGGAGACCGATTATTATCATAACATCGAATCACTAGTTGCGATGGGGTTTGTTCAAAAAGGCGACACGGTGCGCAGAATATAAGTAAGAAGATAAGTTAACAGTTCTTTCAGATTCTGCCTCCAAATTTGTAAGCCACATTGTTTGTTTGGGATGTACATTGCTGTATTCCCACATCTTTTCTTCTTCTTTTTTTACATATTCAATACATTTTTCCAGTTGTCGGCAGTCACATTGTCTAAAGGATTTTAACTTTTTCCAGTTCGTTGGTTGTCCTTTTTTCCACTTGCCCTTTTACTTAGACCCACACTAACCCTATAAGGTTTAATTCATAGTGATAGCGCATTGAACTTAGCACTCAAAGCTTAATTATTTTGGCCATTTCGTCTACGGCATACATTCTCTACGCGAATGAAAGTGTGGGTTGCATTTTAATTTAAACAGTTTTAATTTTAGGGAGTTATCGTGGAAAGTGATGATTTTTTTAATTAGCCCTGCCCACGCAGTTTGTGATGAATGATATTTGAAATACCCTATAACGATAACCTGGAATAAATGTTATCATTATTTTGTTGAAAGTATTCTTGAAACACATTGACGTTCATATCTTCGTGGTACTCGCAGGTTTTTTTACATTGAACGAAGAGCAACCCTTCTTTGACAAAATCATCGTAACTCTCAATGTGCGTAATTATAAGTTTGAATATTTTTGTTTTGCCACACCTTCGATTTATCCACGTCTCATCTAAATAGTATATTCTCCGATTTTCTTCTTGGTACTGTTTCATTTTCCAAGATACTGCCTTCTCCAAGAAACTATTTTCGGACTATCGATTAACATTGACCTTCTGTTAATTGTTTTCGCAGGAAAAATCCAATTGCAGAGCAACATGAATTGAAATTTAATTCGCAAAATACAACGAGTGCACTTTTCTTCGAATAGCTGCTCCCACATCTTCACCATTTTCCACTCGTCGCAAGTTTCATGCAGAATTTCTTCTTTTCTTAAATTATAAATTTATTGACATCCTGGAACATCCGCTGTAATTTGCACCGCAACATGACCTATAAGGATTGTTATGTTGTAACCTTTTTTCCCGAAACAATGCGTTTCAAAAATCTGCCGTGATGTCATTACAAAATCTACTAATGGCCAATTGCACCGTAAAAATTAAGTAATGCTTAAAGTTAAACAGAACTTAAATGCCATGATTGCTATGGCATTTAAGCTGTACTTAACTAAGCATGGCAACTGGCCATAAGAAGTACTTACTTAAGATTTCATGAAAATTGAAAATGTATACATATATGGTGATTAAAGGATTTAGAAATGGCTGACATTGAAATCTCATTTAATAATTTGCAAAGCAACATTAATATCAATCCATATTAATTGGAGATTATTTGACATTGGATCAAGTTATTGACTATCTAATTAATGAAAAGCAATTCTCCAATATTATTTGTTGGGCATCTCATTTGGTAATTTAGTGCTACATGGAGAACGAATATATGCCATTATTTTTTAAAATTGAATAATTACGATATCGTTAACGATGCCACTTTATAATTATAGTTATGAAAATGTATTACAATAGATGTATGGTTAAAAACAGGTAAATCTCAACCGAAACCCTAAGACATGTCTAAAGTGGGTGCGCCACGGAAGTATACCTGTAGGCGAATTCCTCCACTGTATCGAATTTTAAAACAAACTATAATTTAGTATGCGTATCTATAATAATAATGCAGAGAACTAATTGTAGGCTTCTAACGAAATGTGTTAACCGAAATTAGGAAATCGAACATGGCCAAAATTTTGGCCACTTTTAATAGCCAAAACGATGACCAAATTTCACATACGTCTGTAGAAGAGTAATTTTTGACATTTTATTTGTTAAGGTGGTGCATTGAAAAATAATCTCCATCTAAGCTTTTTGTTTGCTTGTGTTGTATTTGATACTACATATAATTACCAATGCATGCATAGTGTTAAAAAATGCCAGACTTTTCACAATTTTTACTAAAAACCAACTTTACGAGTATTGGAAAACGATAACTTTTCCTGAACTAAGGGTGGGCGGGAAGTTTTCGGTGTAACATTTTTTAATACAAGTTATATGTAATCGGATTGAGAGAGATTAAGTTGAAGATGGATTATGAAATTAAGCATGTAAATATCGGGGTGTTGTTCTATAGAGTCAGGGCAAGTACGCCCTAAGGAATGGATTTATTTAATCCGTTATCTAGACATATGGGTAACATTCAATATCACATTTTTTAAGCTTGTTTAAACCCGTCATTGTATAATAAATTTAATAAAACTTTTAGTCACTACATTAGTTTTCGAATTACCCCATTAAAAATATCAAGTTTTATATAATATTCTTGTACAGGCTTTAATTAATTCAGTCTCGTTCGGTGGTTAAGGCTCAATAACTGTAATAAAAATATATTGCCCATAAAATACGTCAGGAGGCGTAACACAACTAATTTCACTTTTATCGGATTAAGTAAATGCCGATTATTATTATTAACGTACCGCATGCGAAAGTTTTGTCCGCAGAATCCGGTGTTAAATACCTGATTTGATTAGGTAGGCTCGATGAGGTTTACTTGCACATTTCTAATAAACCAAATCGGTTAAAAGTTTGTTTTTGGGATGTTTTAATAATTTAAAAATGACTAAAAGTTTGAAATTTCTATCATTTTAGATCTTTACGTGCGAGAGAACAGAATACAAAAGTCCATCCCTCGTCAGTTGGATCAGACGTACCGAAACTTATCTCAAAGGATTCGTATAAGCTCTTGGATAATGAGGTTAAAACGGCTTGGATCAACCCTAGGCTCATTTCAAAGGTAAGTTGGATACATTTTTATAAACGAATTTCTCACTAGTTAAGTTATCGTCTACTAAATTACATAATTACACTCGTACGTTTGAGTTTATAAGGCTTCTCTATAGCTACTGTTTATGTTTATATAACGACTACAAGTTTAATTTTTCTGAGATTACTAATCATAAATTAGTATTATACACACTTATTCGGTGGGATAATAAAGGTGAATATTTATGACCCAATAAAAAAAAACTTTTTTAGTTTTACTCTTTTCGTTCCTAAGATTGTTCGATAATAACACTTTATTTTCCTTACAAAGTAAACTGTGTCATTTCGAGTATCGGCCAATGACTTTATGATTAAAACAAATATTTGGGCTGGTAATTAGTTTAATATCTCCTACTACAGTAAAGTGCGGCTTGATTATTATGTAAAATAATTTGAATATTCCGGGAACAATTTTTAGTTTTTACCCTTATCTTTAATAAAAGTAGTTAATGTGAAACTTTTATTTTAATAACATGTGACTTTCGTCCTTCAAACAGTTGTATGTCACACAATTCCCGTGAGAATTTATATTTGTCTAATTAATAGGTTTAGCGCATCCATGCATAAAACAATTTACTACTTCCCTTTCATTGATTTAATAAAATGATGGCGTATGTCAGGAGTTTGTCAATATCCAAAGTCGTGATTTACTATACAGCGAACTCGGTTAGGTTGAAGAGATTGAATGCCCTACAATTTGTTCTAGAAAACATCTCAGTGACCAGCGGCGTATTGTCGCTCAAAGGCGCCCGGGGGAATCATAATTTTCCGCCTATGTGACATTAAAAAAAATAAGTCACTGATTGTAAAAGACTGGTGAAAACATGTCATGTGGGTACTTACATAAAAATACATTATAATTTAACTTTTCGAGCCTTAAGGGCGGCAAAAAATGTTTATGACGTCATCAAAATTAATTTCGTCCGTGATACATAGTTCTATTAACAAAATGGCGAAATTACTTAAGTAATTTTTTATTAACTTTAACTTTGAGAAGCTTCATTCACATGCTGCAATGCTGATATCTGTCGTTAAAAATATCTCAAGCATTATCACGATATTCAGCATCGCTAATACAAATACCGTATAGTAGGGGAGCCGGGGATTCTAAATCGTTAGTTACTAAAGCGTCGTGGGGACCTATTGGATTGTGAAGATTAGGTCCTAAAACGAACAAAAGTTTATGTTACGTTTCAAAAATGTAAAAAAAAAACATTCACATGGAAACTCGTGCGCGTCAGACATCCATAGTGACGATTAGTTAGTGTGTGGGGTGGTCGTAAAAAGGGGTAGAAAAAAAAGCTTGGATTTGAATGCGACCAAAAGTTATGACCGATTTTTGAAAATGTAATGAAACGTGACCTTGAAATACTCGAGCGCGTCAGTTTTTTATACAGACGGTTCAGCTTGATGTTCTAGTCGTCCTAAATGATAAATAATCTGACAATTATATGAAGGAATATTGTTAATCTGACAATTTGAAAAACAAATTGTTTGTTTGTTTTTTTTTGTTTTTTTCTTGTTTTTAATCATACATATTTTTTACGCAATCCTTAAAGGATTTCCTTCAAAATAAAAACAAATTCAATCGCACTCGAATATTTCGAGGTGACGTTTTTTTTTTTAAACTTTATCACCCGCCCATTTTCTTATGTCAGGTTCAAATCGTCAGATTATTGAAACATACCTACACTGTTCTGCATGTACTTAACTTACCTTGTCTTAATCTGACGCGCTCGAGTTTTTCTAAGGATCGATTTTTTTACTAATATGATCGGCTGCCCTCAACGCATGCCCCTATATTAAGGGTTCATATATGATAGGGGTACATTACAGGGTGCAAGGTTTCTTCCCATATGATTTTCTGACGCGCTCGAGTAACGCACAAAATCCCCGCTTGGGGTGTTGCTGAATAAACTCCAGAAGCTCGAAGGATCTTCATAACTTTATCTTAATCTTTTGCATCAAGTACAGTGACGAACTTCATGACCGCGAGGAGAAATGCGGACTTAACAGTTTTCCTTTAATGATAACGTATGAGTAGTATGGTAGGACGAAGTTCAACACAAAAAGTCACTAGGTCTAGTGACTTTTTGTATTGAAATCCGTGCTATATGTTATCGAGAGAAAATGAAGGTCAATCTAGTGACTTTTTGATGAACGGCTTAATTTCAAACAGCTTTTTTACAAACGGGTATAGCGGTGAACGGCTGGAACAGGTAATACTCGTTTGTAAACAAGCTGTTTGAAATTAAGCCGTTCATCAAAAAGTCACTAGATTGACCTTCATTTTCTCTCGATAAAATATAGGACGGATTTCAACACAAAAAGTCACTAGATCTAGTGACTTTTTGTGTTGAACCTCGTCCTACTATACCACTCGTGTGAGTAGCTTTAAAAACTTCAACGAGATTAAATTTTTTTAGGAAAACATGAACACGAGGAGAAATTCGGACTTTTTGAACGTAGAATTCCAAAGTAAAAAATAATTGGGGCGGGGGGGGGGGGCCTTTACAATAACTGATCCCTTAAAGTTTTAAGAAGTATGGGGTCATCCTTATAAATAACATACACTTTTAGTTATAATTTAGTATTAATTTTTCTCTAAAACTAATTCAATGGACGTAAAGTTATGGAATGTACAGTAGTTAAATTCCAAGTAAGTGTTACAGTAAAATTTGGTAAATTATACTTTCGCCAGAATTAAACCAAGATATTGGTCCAATGCATAGGTGTAGGTACCCATGTCATTGAGAAAAGAACTTCCCTTATTTCTTCCCACTAAACAGGTGGTAGTCCCAATTAAGAAGGGCAGTTAAAATGGTTCTAATTTGCTTATTAAGATTGTTGAGATTTTTGCTTCCATGTATACAGTGTGATCTATTAATATTGTACGAAAGTTGAATTCCGGATCCCTTGGCTTAAAATGTGGAGAAAAGTTCTCAAAATGCTTCACTTCCAAGATACAGGGTGGTTAAATGGTTTATGAATTAATATCTAAAAAATTCGTAAGCTATTTTACTGACATGAAATTTGTGATAACGAAAGTTTAAATACGTTCCTGGAATTACTGTATCAACTGCAAATAATAATCCAAAAGATATCAACAAATTAATTAAAATTAGCTCATATTTTGAACCAAAAGATTTAAATTTTCGTGCAACATTAATGGTCTCATATAAAACAACACTTCCCTGTTATTTACATACAATACAAAATAATTTTGTCCCCAAGGAAGCTACTTTTGATGTACTTTCTAAAGAAAGTTCACGCAGAGGTTGTGTAATTGTGGGACTACAAAAGAGCGATGTGTTAATGTCCCGATTTATTCGAATGTCATATAAAGTCCAATATACGTTGTAATTGATATACTAACAGGATGTCTCTGTCTTCGATATTACAATTTTAGGTAATTGTCTCACAATGGCTTCGTCTGGCACTTTTACGATAATTGCAATTTGGGAGTCATTACTTGATTATTTGTATTGAGGGGAAAATCCATTATCAAGTATTCCTTGATGAAGATATAAATCATCACCTTAGCGGGGTCTTATACATTCCTTCGCCAATTTAAACGCGCAAAGTAAATTAAAATGCGTACTGCATTTAATTTTAAATGTCTTTATCGTTGAGTATTAAAAATGGTATACAGCGTCAAACAATTTAATCATTATGAGTAAGAGAAATTTCTCCTAAGCCTGAATAAATGTATGTTAAAAAAAAAGGAGACGAACAATCTACAAGGGAAGGCACTAAAACCAAATATCAAGTAAAAGTTTATAGCAGTTAGTAAATGGCCTTTACTTCACGGGACTTTAGCGAAAAGATGGATGTGTCTGTATAAAAAACAGCGTTTCCTAATATAAGTTGTGAAAGAAAACCGCAACATTTCATCGGATTTTCGTATTTAGTTTGGGACTTCTGTAGCTATTCTGAGTCATAATAAGAATAGTTGAGGTCTGATCTTAACGAGCAGTATAAGCGTCATTAAGTGGCCGTAAGGGGTCTCCCCCTGATTTTTGTCCAGTTTTCTAGAAGACGCAACATGATGTATTTCTATTTCTAGCTTTCCTTTGCTAAGTGCTCAATGGTCCATTTCTTTCGCTTCGCTAAATATCGCGGAGTGAAGTGTTCTGCCTACCCATTATCTCTTCAATTGCTGTCTTAGAAAAAGATTATTGGCGAGGTTGAGTAGATTTGTGATAAATAGTGCCTCTAATAATAATCAATCTTACATCGTATTATTCGTATTCTACGTGTTTAGGGGTTTACATTTTGCGGTAGTAATGAAACATATATCATTTTAATTTTTGTGTGTCTCGATTTAACAAATACATCTGAAAAGAACTGGCGTTTATCACTTTTTTTCTATTTTGTCATTTTATATTTGCTAGGGGTTGCTTTATATACCCTGTCTAGGCAATTTTAAATTTGTATACAACTTTTTCCACACGAATGCCTTACAATGATATTGCGAGGTGGGTGATGCAAATTGTTTCGCCCTCGTAAATACGTAAGAAATGTGAACAATGTTTGACAGAGATAAACCGACTTGCCACTAGAGATAAACCCTGAGTCATTTTAATTTTGTGTCTTGAAAAAATTGTCAAACAGTTTTAAGCCACTCCTTCCGCAGGAGAAATAATGGTAACCATTTTTTGGAAAAGTCAACTAATTTTAATGATTGATTACATATATCAGAATAAGAATAGTACGAGAACAGGAAGTTATTGTGCGAGCTTAGCAAGTCGCATGAGAGAGCTTAAATCAAAGTGAAAAGGTGGGGAAAACTGACGAAAGGTGTCTTGGTACTTAATAACAATGGACTAGTGCACAGGACAAGAGTTTCCATAGTTAACCATTACTGAATGTAGTTTCACAGAAGTCCACCTTATAGTCTAAATATTGTCCTTTACGATTATTTTTCGTTTCCAAATCTCAAAAAGCTCTGTGACGGATAAGCTTTAGGAACGATATAGTTGCTGTTGTATGCCATTTTGCGGACGTGGTAGAAGAATATTTGTATAATGGATTAAAGTTATTATTGAACCTTTTGTTCATCCTTGTTATAGTCTTTTGTTTTATGTCTAGTACGGGAATGTAAAAACACCCCGTGTACTACTACTAAGTGCAGTATTTTATTGATCACGATAGTTTTTAGAGCGCTTACTATTTGTTTTGAAATTCTGTATTATATCGATATGAACCTGAAAAGAGTTCCTGTTTAATGTCACCCATTGCCCAAATCCAAATTGTCATTGTAAGACACGTTACAAAGTCGAAATTTTTTTTTTTAATTTAAAATTGTTATATAGTATTGAATTTAATCATCCCCGTGTAGGGGTGGGGTAAGAATAATCCCTTATTTTGACTTAAAAGAATTTTTTTAGTTATCGATCCTAATGGAATGTGCAGGTTTTTGGGTTAATTCGGTTTTGGAATCGACGACTTGGTCTTTAAGCCTGTTAGATTGTAGTTTTTTTATGCTACCGAGTAGCTGTAGGCATTGCCGATAGGTAATGTGATTTCTTCCACCGCCCTTGTGTGTGTTTACATTATATTGAACGACTAGGTGTGGGTAGTAAGATATATTTTGAATGATTTTGCAAAGCTGAGGTTCCTGCTGGTAGATTTTGGATATATCATGCCGCTTCCCATCAGTGCAGTGTTAACCGAGGCACAGGTTGCTGCCTTTCTCTTTTTTCAAATTCAAGATAGTGGACTCTTTCCATCTCTCGTCGCTGCCATTTCCTCTTCAATTTTATGATGGATAAGAGTGAACGTAAGTGCGATATGGTTGAGAATCATTAAAGTGTGCTTTACGTTGCATTCTCAAGGTCATACAAGCACTCGCTAAAATTGCAAAAACTTTATCGTGGGAAGCTTACATTGCAGTTTGAGTACATTTGTCGAACTAATGAGAATTGAATTAAAAATTATTTATGATATTGTAATAGGTAACAAGTTTGATTGGTTTCCCCATTTGGATTTTCCATAGAAAACGTCTTTTGAATTAGTAGAAGTTTTAAAAATAATGACAAAAAGATTATTATTAACGGGTAAAGGTGGAGAGAGAGAGAGAGGCCGCCAAAGAGACAGTGTACGACGGCAGGCTTTCATATAAATTGCTATGAAAATTAAAAAAATTTTAGATCAGTGTTATTTTCGTGGGTATAACGGCGTTTATTTTCCACTTTAAGTTACATAATTTCAAAAATAAATACTTTTTGTTTTTGTGACTTTTTTTAAGCGAGAGAGATAAAATCAAAAAATAAATACTTAAATAACGATTTTATTGTTTGGTTTCAATTTTTAAATAACTCATAAAAAGTGAATAGTAACAGGTTAATGCTTCTAGGGCCTATTTGTACATTATCTGGTAATTTACAGCTGCGAGATTGAGGAAGAGCAATCTGTGAAATACAGTGCTCTCCAGAGTTTTATTTCGGGATCCTTTATCGCTCAAACGCAGGAATTTTTTTAGTTTCGGAAATTGTTCTTACGTAAGCACTGAACTGTCTGTGACGAAATCAATGTAAACAGGCGGAGGTGCACCGCGAAGGAGAACAGCAAACGAGAGTTTTAAAGATTTGTGGCATGCATTTTATATATGTTCCAATCTTTAGAATGGTTTGCTAGTGTGAACATGGGAATTCTAGTCGTAGAGAGGGGAGGACATGAAAACCTGAAAAAATTACTTGAATGGTTTTCATGTTATAATCTTTTTACAGAAAATTCGATGGTAGTGTCGATATCAAGTAAAATGGAGAAAATAAATTGACACAATGCTTACAGAGTTAGTTAGTGTTCTCTCCATTATAAACATGAGTCCAGCTCTATGTAAGTTGATAATGAACAAGTACCCTTTGATGCTTTGCTACTATATCATCAAGTATTACGAAAAGATTTAACGACCAACTTTAATTTATGTTTCGATGAAACTGCAATGAGAAATAATAAAAATGTTCTATAAACGCTTTCAGTTAGTAAAATGTTGAATTACTACAAAGCACGGTTGCACGATATGAGACAGTTTGTGTTATAGAATGATCTTATCTGCAATAGATCCGTGATCATTTGAACTACTCAAGAGAAATTCATTGGTAATTCAAAAAAGCATCGATTCATTACAGCAAACCCATGATGACGGAAGTTCTTAGGCTTCTTGGCAATTTCATTGCAACTCCTGTTTGATAAAATTATTCTCCAGGAAAAGCAGCAATAAGAATGTAAGTGCAAAGATTATGTTTTATTTTCACATTGACACCAATTTAGCAATTTTTAAGTAAGGCAAAGTTAATGATTCAAATCATTTAACAAAGTAACTAATTAATAATTCTGCAGATATTTTTGCTAAAGGTGACAAGATTTTCAACAATGGAATTTGCTTTCTTTTGTAAAAGAATATCTATTGACATTCACAGATATTGAACTGTTCCTTGTTCAGTTATCCTCTTTCACTAACATCGAGTGCCGCTTGGCAACATCTATATTGTATATATTATAAAACTAATACAGGAAAATACTCCTGTAGACTGGGAATGAATTTTGTAGCCAATTCAAGCACTACCTACGTTTGCTCCACAGATACTGCTGAATACTATTTTTGACCAATGTACGAACGAAGAGCTGCAGAAAAGTTCATCGGTTTATGACAACTGCCATAGTTATTCTTGCTTAAATGACATCGATGATTGCGCCTGTTTTGAAGATGAGTCATCGTGTTTTCTAAGCGAATATATCTTCAGAAGAGGAAGATGGTGAAGAAGAAACCATACAAATTAAAACAGTTTATGGCTTTAAATGAACTACATAACACAGGGTTATTCTAAATGATGGAGCCAATTTTAAAAATTATATTTATTAAAGTACAAATTCAAAATGAACAATCTTTATACCAATGAAAAGAGGAAGTTTCAAAGTTTTTTTTTAACCTAGGTATACATGAGCGGGATTGGCACCTCGGAGTAGGAGGCTTTTTGAATGAATCCCTTCCTCAGCGCTGGATAGGTAGTAGGGGAAATGAAGACCTGTCTCTACACTTCTGGCCACCGAGATTTCCTGATCTCACCCCATGTGACTATTTCTAACGGGGTTATGTTAAGGAAGCTGTTTACGTCCCCCCTGTGCCAACAACTCTGAACGATCTGCGGAATATACGCTGTCTTGTGTGTGGGACAAGTTTGGCTATCGCGTAGATGTCTGCGGTGCAGCAAACTTTGAAACTTTCTCTTTTCATTGGTATAAAGATGGTTCATTTTGAATTTGTACTTTAATAAATACGAATTTTTAAAATTGGCTCCATCATTTAGAATAACCCTGTATACAACAATGAAATCAATAAAACTTCTGTAACCGAGTGTTCAAAAGATTTTCGAAAAAACGCATTTCAGCAATCACTGAAAAAGATTTCGGCAACCAACCTATTATAATTTGACACAGCAATTATTTAATTGTTTCTTTCAATTCAAAGTAACTTAATAAAAAACACCGCAGTATCATACAGTACTTAGAATGATAAACAGCCCTCAACTTCAATGTTGCTTCAATTTCGCGGACTTGACACTTCTGATAATTTTCAAATTTTAACTAGTTTAATTCTCAAAACTAATATAAAGCATAAGGTTTTATTTGAGAAGTTTTAAATGTTTATGCAGAATTATATCAATAAGAGAAAACTCATAAAGTTTATGAAACTAGAAAATCTAATAGCAAACAAGAACGTAAAATAAGTTTTCGTATAAAAATAAATTTTTAACGTAGTCATAACTAAAAATAGTCCTTTGCTTTGAATTTGGTTACAATGTCGAAACACCCCTAATATTTTTGGGCGAAGTGTATACGTAAAATCATATTTCATATTACGACTGTATGATGGAATTGATGGCTTAGAATGAAAATAGTATTGAGGAAACTTATCGGAAGGAGGGTGAATTCGTGTTAAGTTACGACGCGTAAGATTATGTAATTTTCAGTTTCATAAAGCTGAAAAATCTATTCAGGTATACTGTTTTAAAAAATAGCAAACTTCGGTAATGTGATAGGGATTTCTTCGGTTTTACATAATCTAATATTCATATCGGTCCATTAAATCATCGTGACCCTTGTAAGGGGTGAAAAGTTTTTATAGCTTGTCAATGGCGAAATGAAGTATTTCGTAGCTTCGGTATTTTACAATGACGCTGTTGGTGAGTTTGATGGAAAATGAGTTATTATTTAATTAAACTAAGAAAACAGTGACAGACTATTTTTTAAACAGCGAGGTAACGATTTTATTTTCCTATTTGTGAAGGATTTAAGATTAAGAAGCAGGAACTGTAATAATTTGTTTCCACCGCGTTGACGGGATGAACCATGAGATTGCGGGAGATAGGAACAAGGTTAGGGTGGGCTGCATTTGGGGGTGGTACTTGACTCACTTACTTTATATCCGGTAAATGATGGGGGAATCTGTAGGGTTAGGGATGTTCAAAATCTTTTAATTTATTTTACTACTCCTTCAACTTTAAACATTTACAAAATGTTGCTTACTTCATTTAATTTGATGCATCACGACGTATTTAAAGTCATTATTTGTGTGTTTATTACAATTGTCATTAACGAGTTAGCTGCTTTGTAATGATTTTTGTGTCTCTGTATCGCCGGCAGTGGTATTGAAAGGGAAGTAGGAAAATGTATCAATCAGCATCGGGGTGGTTGCGGTTACCAGTACTCGTTCAAAGCGCCGAAGGCCCCATTTAGGACACCTTATTTGATTTTCGCCCTCCCTCGAAACAAAGTGATTGAAAGATTTATTCAGTTAGCTTACGCCATATGGTGCTAATTTATTTTAATTTGGAACAAATTTGTTAAAACGATTTTTCTAAAGCGGTAACCTCATGACGTTAAAACCAGAACTTATTGGTCTTTTTATCTCTATTTCAGATACAATATGTTGTAGTCAGTTCCATTAAATTCAATATTTTCACAATTATTGTCATCCCCTTGTGGTAGATTTTCCATTCATTAGAATCGCGTAAAGCAATGTGTATTTTAGTTATTCGGATTTAATTGAACAAGGTTACCTTACCACCCAAGTGAAAATTAATATCTTCTTCGATATAGTACCCAATTTAATTTTTTACGCTATACAAAGATTTTAAGGCATGGAAATAAATGACTAAATGTTAGAAAATTAAGGGCACAAATCTTTTTCAGCGCTCCAAAAATGAAAGAAACATACTATACTCTATTGTGTACCTACATTATATGTATTTATTAGCAAAGAATATTCTTTGATATTACTATGAATGTAGGCTATTAAAAGTTAGATCGTGTATTTCATGCAGTAACGCCTGAAGCAAGCATCCAGATGTAGAGCAATCTTGCACTTAATTCAAATTAATTTTGCACATTTTCCGCAATGTTCACATCTACGTTTTGTTGCAATTTTGTACACAATATATGATCGATCGTAGTGTATTTTAAGCCATCCGGAACACATTTAGATGATTTAGACTTTGCACCATCTCAATAATATGGAGCATTTAGGCAAAATCGTATGCATGGTCAATGCTATTTATTAGATATTTCTGGAATTTTATAAGGACCTCTTTTTTTATTGCCCATTCCTTGGTTACACAGATTTAATAATATTGGGTGATTTACCCGAATATTAGACTGTTCCAAAAGCCTTTTGAAAAGTATAAGGATCATTTATATTGTATAACTTGAATTCAAGAAATCCGACGAAAGGTTCTCACATACACTGCAGTCCAAACTATTCCCTTCAAGTTTCTCGCTACATCAGTAGATAACCATCAGAAGTTGGTGGACACCAAAATTTGAAACTGTATTTGTGAATTTTATAAATCGTTTCATTTTATGATGTCCATTGCACATCGTTCCATTGTCTCATCTATTGAAAATGATGAACCGAAGATTCTTGTGTGTCATGTCAATTTCAAAAGGTTGACTCATTTATCGACAAGATTATTAGGACATTTGTATTTAAATAGCATTATTAGTATTGCAAATTACAGAATTTTTGGTTTGCATACTATCAATCGTATTCCCAGCTCCATCTCATAATCGTGAAACACAACATAGAATCGTGACTTTCAACCGTCGGCCGTTTCATTAGATGTACGAGGTACGATGCTAATGTTGTAAAAAATAATTACACATTCCATCCTTCAAAATAGTCCCCCTGAGTTGCACCTTCGAAGGACTCGTGAAATTGTTCCTAATACCCTTGACAGTGCTACCTCTGGCACTGATGCTTTAACGACTTACATAAACTAAAAATTGCGCCTTTTTAATTATTTTGGAAACAAGACAAAGTCTGGGGAGTGGAACTGTGATATCCAACCACTGGGTATTTGGAAAACAATTCTATGGCGGTCAGAGAAACTGCTAAAATGGCCTTGAGTTTACATTTTGGTATTCTGTTTTTTTTTGGTCATTTGATGTTCCGTGAATTTCGTGCTCTTCGTCTTTGTGGCAATGAGTCGTATTGTTTTTCGGCCGATTACAATGACTCTTCAGTAATATTTCTGACCATGACGCAACGAACGCTCACCGTTCGCTGTTAAAATTCTTTCTGAACCTCACCATTGCCTTGAGAATGAATTCCTTCCGTAAATATGAAACATAATTTCAAGATTTTGTTTTCCTCACTTCTACTAAAAATAATGATTGTTTTCCGCGGTCACAGTTTAGAGAAATAGAATACTGAAAATGATGATAATAAGCAGAAATTTTACGTAGATGCCAGTTTTGTATGAAAGCGGGTTCAAATTAACTACTTTTCCACAAATGTTTACATTTTGTGATGAAATTTAATCCGAAAATTGAAAATAAGTACAGTCACAGTATCAAACTTATCTATGTATAGTAAAGATGGTTTTTGTAGTTCAGTTTTTCTGACTTTTGCGTATGTATTGTTACAAAGATTGCATTTGTTAAGGCGGGTATGACTCATCCGCCGGAAGTTTCGAGAAAGCCGCGCGCGACGACTTACCGTTCCTTCTAGAATTTTCGAGAGCAAATGCGGACTTGTATAAATAATGCCGCTCAATTATTACGAGGCAGTTCATAGTTCACAGTTTTACAGTTTAACGCGTTCGCGAAGTTTAAATGTGATTACCTTAAACGTTGATTCGGTTAGACTTTTTAGTGATTAAATATTAAGTGTGATTAAAATAATTAGTGAACCTCTAGTGTAAATAAAGTGATTAATTCTTAAGTTAACAACTAAGTACCTATTCGTAATTAGAAATAAGTGATTAATAATTAGCGTGTAAATAAATAAATATTCGACTTGGTTTCTTAAATAAAGTTTCGTTACAATTGGTGTCAGGTGTGGGGTTAAAATGAAGAAGCTAAGTCAATTAAAGGTTGCTGAATTGAAAGTAGAGTTGGAAGACAGGGGATTAGACACTACCGGTGTAAAACTCGATCTTGTGGAACGATTAAAAGAAGCAATAATCAATGATGGAAATGATCCGGAAAATTATTACTTTCAGTCCGAGAATGAATTATTATTCCAAAACATCGAGAAAACATTAAAGGAGGAATTAAAAGAAAGTTCCATGGCATTAGGGGAAGAATTAAAAGAAAGTTCCACGGCATTAAGGGAGGAATTAAAAGAAAGTTCCACGGCATTAAGGGAAGAATTAAAGGAACTCGCCGAAAGCTCTAGAACGATCGAGAGAAAAATGGAAGAAAATTCGAAAATATTAGAATTTAAATTCGATAGAAAAATCGAGGCAGTTCTGGAAAATTCGGCGGCTTTGGAACATAAAATAGTGGAAAACTTCCAACAAATAGGTGCAATAAAAGAAGAATTTTACGACAAGTTCCGGGAACTGGAGAGACGCTTGGATAGTCGACATATTGAAACCGTGAGGCATCAAATAATGGAGACTGATGCGCCCAACGGTGAGGAACAAGTAAGTAGAATCAGTGAAGTGCGTGAGCCCACAATTCGACGACTGGATGCAGCAGTAAAGCCACCTACATTTGATGGGAAAACAACCTGGGAAAACTACTTCATCCAGTTCGACGCTGCTGCTGTGTCGAATGGCTGGAACGACGACCAAAAGGCTGTAGCATTGACAGTCGCCTTGCGCGGAGAGCCACTGGATGTTCTTCAGGCACTCCCTCCTGCACAACGTAAAAGCTACGGCCACATAGTGGAACGTTTGGAGACTAGGTATGGGCATGCTCATATGGTAGGAGCTTTTAGGATGCAGCTCCGGAATAGGAGTCAGAAGCCTGGAGAAAGTTTGCAAGAGTACGAGGCGGATGTTGCCCGTCTGAGTCAAATCGTGTACAATAATGTACCTGATTCTGTACTGCAAGAATGGGCAGTAGACAGGTTCACGGATGGATTGCGTGATCCCGAAATAAAACAGGCTTTGTTCTTGAGCCGTCCTAAGACGTTAACAGCTGCGCTCGCTCAAGCGCTGGAGATGCAAGCGGCTATACAGGCAGTTAAAGGGCATGGATACGTCAGAACCGTGGAATCGGAAAATGCTGACCAGCTGGCAGAGAAAATAACTGCAACTATGACCGAAATGATCGAGAAGAGGTTCCAGAAGCTAGAAGGCACCGTGAATCTTTTGAAAAACAACAAGGAAGTCCGCTGCTGGAATTGTGGTGAAGTGGGCCATATCCGAAGTCGCTGTAAAAAGCCTATCAGGAGAGGCTATGGCAGAGGTCCCTCAATGGAGCAGCAGGAAAAGATGGGGTCAATTTGTGCTACTACTTTGGTGGATGACTTTTGGCAACCTGCTGTCGTTGCTCAAGAGCAAGAGGCGGATCCTGATCTACAGCCGATTGTGGAATGGAAGAAGAATGGAGATAGACCAAATTGGCAAGAGGTGGCGCGACATTCCCCCAATGTTAAGGCATACTGGGCACAATGGGATTCCTTGGTGATGGAGGATGGTCTTCTTAAACGAATCCTGGAGAGTGACGATGGGCAAGAGCAGAAAAGGCAATTGCTGGTTCCGAGAAGCAGGGTCGCGGAAGTATTGAAGCAACTTCACGAGGAAGTTGGTGGAGGTCACTTTGGATCGAAGAAGACGTTGGAAAAGTTGCGCCAAAGATTTTATTGGGTCGGTTGCAAGAAAGATGTAGATGAGTGGTGCAAGAAGTGCACCGTCTGTGCCGCTAGCAAGGGACCGCATCGACGACCAACAGCTCCAATGAAGCAGTATAATGTGGGGAGTCCATTTGAGCGAATTGCAATTGACATCGCTGGTCCGTTCCCTGAAAGTGAACGCGGCAACAAATACATTCTGGTCGCGATGGACTACTTCAGCAAATGGGTTGAAGCTTACGCTTTGCCTAACCAAGAGGCCGTTACTGTAGCTGAAGTATTGGTTAATGACTGGATTTGCCGTTTTGGAGTGCCACTAGAATTACATTCTGACCAAGGAAGAAATTTTGAGTCTGCTGTTTTCCAGGAAGTTTGCAAAGTCATGGACATCAAGAAGACCAGAACGACGGCTTTACACCCACAGTCAGATGGAATGGTCGAAAGAATGAACAGAACAGTTAACAGGTATTTGTCCAAAGTGGTATCTGCCAATCAACGAGACTGGGACCAACATCTCAACTTCTTCCTTCTGGCGTATCGATCATCCGTCCATGAATCCACTAAGCAAACACCTGCTAACGTCATTTTTGGTCGAGAACTCCGCTTGCCGTGTGATTTGAGGTTTGGTAGTAAACCTGGTGAAGATTTGGCTGGCGAAGGTTACGTGAGCGGCTTAAGAAGGAAAATGGATAGCATTCATAACCTAGTACGATCAAATCTTCAATGTGCAAGCGACCGAATGAAACAAAATTATGACGTTCGAGCTCAAGAAGGGGGTTACCAAGAAGAAGATTTGGTTTGGCTTTATAACCCTCAAAAGCGTCGTGGTTTGTCCCCCAAGCTTCAGAATAACTGGGAGGGTCCATACAAAGTGGTAAAACGAATTAACGATGTCATTTATCGTATTCGTAAAATGCCAAATGGAAAGCCGAGAGTTGTCCATTTTAATAGACTAGGACGTTATAACGGGAACAATCATGCGGATGGTGTACGCAGAGTAACGGAACAGAGGAAGGAAGTCTCATACGAAGAGTTTCAGAGGATGTATGGAGATAATAAAGTGGCTTCATTCGGCGTAACCATTGAGAGACAACAAGACCTCTTCACTCTGTCGTCAGAATATTCACTTGCTCATTGTATGGCGGCCGATCTCCGCATGTCCCGTGGAATTGCTTCCGTTTTCAAAGCGAAGTTTGGTCAAGTAGAGAAGCTGCGAGAGTTTGGTCCACGTGTCGGAAGAGTGCTATGGTTAAGGGATCAAGAACGATTCATTTACTACTTGGTGACAAAGAAGTTATCGTCTGGAAAACCTGATTATCGAGAAATGTGGAATTCGTTGCTTGATCTAAAAAGAAGAGTGTTATGGAGTGGCATAAGGAAGATCGCAATGCCCAGAATTGGCTGTGGTTTAGATGGTCTCGAGTGGAGGAAGGTCCGGAATATGCTGGAGGAGATATTCCAGGGAACCGGTGTGCAAATCTTGGTTTGCAGGTTTAACCCGAAAAGTATCCCCACTCCGGGAACGGTGGATTGTCGGCGGACAGCGTTGCGCGATCTTGGACATGGTTTACCAACGATAGCTAATGAATTTCGAGACGAAATTGGTTTTAATGAGGGGGCAATGTTACAAAGATTGCATTTGTTAAGGCGGGTATGACTCATCCGCCGGAAGTTTCGAGAAAGCCGCGCGCGACGACTTACCGTTCCTTCTAGAATTTTCGAGAGCAAATGCGGACTTGTATAAATAATGCCGCTCAATTATTACGAGGCAGTTCATAGTTCACAGTTTTACAGTTTAACGCGTTCGCGAAGTTTAAATGTGATTACCTTAAACGTTGATTCGGTTAGACTTTTTAGTGATTAAATATTAAGTGTGATTAAAATAATTAGTGAACCTCTAGTGTAAATAAAGTGATTAATTCTTAAGTTAACAACTAAGTACCTATTCGTAATTAGAAATAAGTGATTAATAATTAGCGTGTAAATAAATAAATATTCGACTTGGTTTCTTAAATAAAGTTTCGTTACAGTATGTATATTAAAGTTTTCTGTACGTTTTTGGAAGTAAAAATTGGTGATGATCATAACGAGATGCATTGAGATGTAACTCCGTTAGATACATATGTAATTAAAATTTTAGGATACACGCTTTATATGCTACAGAGAGAGTTGGATACGAGGTCGCTTATTGAGGGAAGGTCTCCCCACCATCATCCATTTGGGAGAATACGCAACACTCTCTTCCACAAAAAAGGGCTAAAACCCAATTTCATTGTACAAAATTGATGCGAATGTTGATTTGACAAATATTTTTTGCTTTAAGTACAGGTCGCGCGCGTTAAGGAAAAATGACCGTCGCATGCCGAAGTCGAATCTGGGCGGTAATCAAAACACCTATTTTCAATTTACTCCGTTTAAAATGACCATTCTGCATACAAGTCTAATCCTGATTCGACTTCGCATTCGACGGTTATTTTTCCTTGACGCGCGCGACCTGTAGTTATACGAAATTTGAAGACAACCATACAAGGAAAATCACCTCATTCGTGATATAAATTCCAGCAAAATCGGTGTGAACTTACATTACAATTTTACTCTATGGATTCTTCTTATCTTCCGTGTTGTGCAGATGATAACATTTTCCCCTTTATCTTTCTGTAACTCTTGCCTTTCTTACGTTCTTCTTGGTATGGTGTAACATTCTGTACTGACACGCTGCAAACCCCTTTACTTATATGCTAATGCGACGTATGTGTTGTATAGGATTACAATATTAATAATTTAGAATACAATTTTCACAAATCAAAAATGTTACATCTTTAGGAGCGTTAAGTGAATGTTCATAATGAACAGTCTAACTGCTGGCGCATTGGTTGGTTATTCAGTTGAATTATTATTATCCCGGGTTCCTTATTGCACTGTTTTAACATTCTTGGCATGATTTTGGCACTGTAAACCATAAATGGTCATTTTTGTAACACAATTTATATAATTTCTGTATAGATAATTAAAATTTTTTAATATTTCAATGTTACTGTTTTTCCTAAAACAGAAAGTCATTTTTTCATCAATTTCAAGAATTACTTACTCCTTTTTTTGTAAAATATATGAATAATGGACAAATTCTAGTATTCTAGTAATGAACATTCGTCATAAATGAACACCCACTTAAGACATGGGAACCATTATTATTACATTCGCAACTTAACTATTCATTTCATATGAAAGGAAATGTATAAACATTAATCCTAAAGCTCCATCGAATTGATAATAAATTCACGAGTCTCGGCTTATTGACGAGACTTAAAGTTTGGCCTTGAGATACATAACTAGTGTCATTGTCAAGAATTTAAAATAACGTATCTGACTTGTCAGACTTTAAAGAAGTGACTGGGCGTATTCTTAGATGGACTTTTTTCAAATGGATTATTATCATCAGTTGCTCCTATTCATTTCTATATTCCTTCCTTATCAGCTTCACCATTCTTTTGATAGTCACTCTCTTCACTGTTTTGGCCACCAATTTCTTCACTATTTTGAGCAGGATTAGTATCCAATTATTCACCAACTCCACACTTTTTACAGTCAAATATTTTCAGCAGGTAATATATTTTCAGAATTTGCCGGTGAGTTTCCTTTCTAAAGAGAGTGCACAATTTTGGAATCTAAATGTCTAAGAACAACTTTAGCATAATTATCGAACTGAAGGAGTGTTTTTAACTTGTTCCCTGTTTTGGCTTTTTATCTTGCAAAAGTCAGTATTCTCCGTACCAAATGGAAATAAAGCACCAGTCTTGAAACCATTTTTGATACATTCTGTGTAACGCTTCTTAGAGGACAGGCGCAAAATGATCGTTTTTGAATTGTTCTCCCAAATGAACTGTTTTCCTTTTGATCACCTGTCGTTTCCAATCCATCTTTAGATCCATAGGTTGCATAATATGAATGATGTTTAGGGTATAGTGCAATAATTTCGATTACGTGATTTGAACAGAAGTGCTTTTAAGTGTGATCCATGGTCATCTAGAAAAACCACAGCCGGCAAACGTGTTTAATTAGAAGTTAACCATGGATTAAAATTATTTGTCATATATTCATGGAATGTACTTCCACAAATCCATCCACTCTCAGATCTTCCAAGTCTCCATGTCTCAGGTACATTTTTCGAAATATATGAGGATAGTCTTTGATATGCGCATATTATTATCATTGATTGGGGTAATTATCCTACAGCACTCTGTCAAGTTTTCTTTTTCGTTTCTTGCAGACGAAAAATGTTTTTTTCACCTTTCTGTGTTAGAGCACGAAAGCTTTTATTTCATATTAAATATATTATAGGCATTCCAAATGCGATACATTAAGAAACAATACGATGAAAAGAAAGTTTAAACAGGTGGAATATAGGTAACCTAAAGGAAACGTAATCAATGGAATTGGAATTCACGTGAATGCGCTAAAACGTCTTGTGACACTGCTACTCTAATATCAATTAGGTATAAGAAGTAAAGATCTTCCTTGGAAATCCTTGCCTGCTGCTGTAGTCCATTATTATTACTATATGTATTATTCACTTAATGAGGTCTATTTAATCTATTTTAATAAATTAAAGACGTATTTAATCATCGTTATTCCGAAAAGAAATAAATTATTGAAGAAAAAAAAAACAATTTATTAATATTCATTAGCAGAAAAGTGATTTCCTCTTGCCATTTAAGTTGAAGTTAAAATGTAACGCTTCTTCCACATGGAGTAGGTTTTTTCGAACATTTTGTGTAAAGTACCTAAGCAGTTGTCCAATTTTGTGTGTGCTGTGTTTTCTTTTCATTCGTATGAACGATATGTTGGATGGTGATGCTGATGATATTATCTGTTATATCAATAATCCGATGCTGAAGATTTTATATTTTTGTCGGTTTCGACGTTTGATAATAAATTATGCTGCAGTACTAATTTCACAGTAAGTAATTCGTATATTACAAAGTATCTTATTTAGTCGATATTAATTAACACTTACAACGAAGTAACATGCAAGTGAGACATTTTCCAAGTACTAGAAGTTATAAGGGTCGCGATATTTGCTAAAAATTACTTCATGCAATTCGTAAAGTGCATGTATTATTTCTCTGTAGTTTCCATGAAATATTGCTAGAATTTTATATAGCAATGGCTCTTTTCGAGTACTTTTTAAAGCGATGTTGATCTTACAGACTTTCTATTCTCTTTTCTTTTAAAGTTTATTTGAAAATGATGGTTCGGCTATTTTAATTCAGGTAATTTTATTTCCTTTACAGTTACTATGAAAAAATCAGTTTCCAAATGTTACGCGGCGGGAGCTTTTTGCGTATTAAAAACGAGAAGCTAAAATTATGCTCGCTTGTCTAGTTAGTGTTTCCTGTATAGTATTTACAAAGAATTTCTGTACAAAACAAGAAAGGAGGGTTGAAAGGAATTTTCTAAGAGATGCCGATGATTACATAGAATGTGCGTGTGCCGTGAATTAGTGAGAGTTTTTATTTGCACTTTCCGAGATAATTAAAAGCGGGATTGATTATTGATTTTTATGACTTGGCGATATTTCGAGGGAGAAACCTGTCTATAGAATATAACAAAAGTTGGTTTTAAACTTACTTTCGTATTCTTCATAGAAAAACGATTAAAGAATACTTAACATTCTGAGCACAGTAATTTCGTAATACTAGCCATTATTGTAATTCTTTTCTTTCGATCTGGATCTATCAGCAACGTTCTATCAATCACTCTTAGTGTCAGTTTTCAGGTCCCTTCTGCAGACGCCTTAGTTTACCCAATGTCGAATTAAGGATTAGTTTAGGATTTAGAGCACGCAGTAAGGAATATAAACCTATCAATCAAAGTATCATTCGCGTTATTATCGGGTCAAATAATATCTGCCACTCGTTATGTATTTAATTTTCTTATCATGCCAGTTTCGTAAAAGCCTAAATCCTACATAAAATGTGCCTAAGAGTAAACAAGCTTTCTGTCTTTATTAGTAATATTTATAGTTCCTTTAACTATCCATAGTTTAGCTGTTAAAACATAATGACAATGCGAGAAGGAAAAACAAATTTGTCAAGATGTCAGAAGGGTAGAAAAAGCGTGGTTTTTATTCTCAGTTTAACCAATTTGTAAAACTTTTAAGCAATTTTTGTTTTGATTCAATTATGATGATTTATAGGATTGTTTTAATGGTTTTCTTTCATTGATGTTCTTTCCGCAGTTTTATGGTTCGTTGCTTTCTTTGCTTCCGAAATTCATAAATTAAATACCATAACGAAATATTCCTTTGCACGTTCATTTTAAAATACTTTTGTTTAGAAACACCGGCATAACTTACATACCTTCACTCTTTTGTTTTTGTGTACGTTAACTTTTGTTTCGTTTAAAACCTTATTAGGTACGTAAAACCCGCAATTATGCAGGTGTTTTTTTTTTATTATTTTAAGTATGTAAACAAAGAGAGGGCTAAAATTAATATTCAGCTGAAATTTTAATTTTTTAGTTATGCTATTTAAATCGTAGTTAAATGAGGCAAACTCACAAGCTTTAATGACACCATAAAATGTTGTTTGCTACCAATTACTTCAAACATGAAAGTATCCTATAAAATGAGATTTGCTTTTATAAAATATAGCAACTTTATACCTTTGTTCTTAATTTTACTTAATGTTAATAATGGTATGCGTTCATGTAAAAATTTATTTCATTATAAAATCCAAAAAATGTTCAACACAAATTTACCTTAAATGCCAAATTAAAATAATATGTTTGGAAAATTTAGAAGATTACATTTAGTTTTCTTCAAACGTAATGCATTTATATTTGATCATTTACCAATTAGATTGTCGAGTGAAAATATTTTCATTTATCTTAGCTACCTTTTAAGTATCACATTATTTATATTTCGACATGAAGCTTAAAGTAGACCTTCAAGCAGTTTCTTTTGTTCATTGTGTACACAGAAAATATGAAATACTAAAATCCGTCTTTTGATGTTTGCTGAGGGCCATAATTGTTGAAAACGATGTGCTCATATTCTTTTTTAGTTTAGATTGCTTTAACTTGCGTCATTTCATTTATAAATTCTAGTTTTTCTTTGTGGCGAAGAAAATCGTAGCAGATGGAGATGGAGGTAGCAAAAGTTCAGCGCGAAGATTATGAATAGAGAATTTTGTCCGGGTCCTTACAAAAGGAGTTATAATGAATGATGATTGATTAATCCACTTCGGGGGGGATGGTTTTATATGCAATTTTTTGAGCTTTCGGTTTACAAGTCCTGAATATTAACTTTGCTTGATTCATTTGGTTCAGTTCTTAATATTTGTACTGTTCCTGATATTTCTTATCCTTTTGTTTATTTAAATGAGATCGTTAAATAATACATTGGCTAGACCCATTTCTTAAATGATATTCTTGTAGAACATTCAATGAACCAGCAGTGATATAATTTACAAAATTATTTGATCCTCTAAACAAACTTTATAATACTTTGAGCTGATAAACAAAGTAAACATGATTAATCCAATTCACACAAAAATCAAAGTTAAAATTTACTAAATATATGAGCAGTTGCAGTTAAAAAAAATTATAATTTAATTAAAGATCTATATTTTAGCAGTGTACATCCGTATTCACCATCCGAATGCCGAATGCGACGATAGAGTCAAATTTCACCGTTTCTCTCGCTGGCCAGTGAAGGGGTACCGCTCTTAATAATACTTAAAAATTCGTATTCTTAAAAAGATGATACTTTATCAGTATAAGCCGCTGCATGGTTTGTGTTGACACCATAATTTGATGATTACTTGGTTCTCCCTCGTTGCTCTAGAGACGGTTTCGGTAATTTTTACATACCTTCGACACTTGACCTGGTATGTAATTTACGCACATTTAGTCGCCTAAAAACGTTATTATACGGCTGATGATATTAATGTAGGGTTTCAAGAACTACACACCGGGTTCTACGGGGTATCAGATCGGAAAGGTATACGGGAGTAATAGGAAAAATGTGACGGTTATCACGGAATGAAATAGCTTAGTGAGGCCGTGTTTATAACAAAGGGCCCGAATCGGAATTTGACTCGGAATTGCTATTTTGGTGCAGGTTCCTTCTTTTACAATGAAGGGAACTATGAAGTGGGTAGTGTTGAATGTTTTGGTAAATAAACAATTTCGAGATTCGTACTGGGATCGGTTGGAAATGGTTCATTTCTGAAAGTCAGACTTTTGTTCGTCTTACAACTTCAAGTCTGCTTAGTATATTTTTTATCAGATTATCGAATAAAAGTTTGTCGACTCTTGCAAGTTTCCTTCGGAAGGGTTTATTTGGTTTATTTATTTTGCTAGATTGTTTGAAACGTGCGTTGCCTCAATCATGCCCCACTAAACCTATTACTCACAGAGAAAGCCTCGAACTTTTGAAAAAACGGAAAGGCAGCAACCTGCCCCTCGGTTAACACTGGGTTGCTAGGAAGAAGCACGATCTACCCAAGACCTACCAGCAGGACTTCATTTAAAATTTATCAATCACATTCCTCACATTTTGCCGAATACTTACCGAATATTCGGCTAGACTGTCGGCCGAAGTACCGAATATTCGGCGACGGTTAGTAGTAGTACATCTTGCGGGTGATAGGTTTCCGACCTGTATTATTGAAATGCGTGCGGTAACTATGCCGTGGCGGTATTTGTTTCATTCGCGATTAGGTAGTATCACAACACACATTGTTTGTTACGTCAAAGTGTGTATAATATTGCATATCTTAAAAAATATCAGTGTTTGTTCCCGAAAAGCTTTACGAAATGGCAAATAGCACCATTTGGGAATATTATGTTGATTTTTTTGTTAAAATAAATTTTTTATAAGTAATATTATGAGTTTTTTTTTCATGATTTAGTATTCGGTTTCGGCCGAATGGTTCGCAATATTCAGCCGAATACCGAATAGTAAAAAACTAGCCGAATAGGCCGAATACCGAATAGTAGCCTACTATTCGTGGCATCTCTAGTTTAAATACAAAAATATTATAAAGTCGGAATCGAATAAACACGTCATAATCGGTGTCAATTTCTATTCAGCGTTCATATACACCACTTTTACTCCCCCACGGCCATTGATTAGTCGCCTTTTATGGCACGCAGTGTCCCTGCGGTAGGATTATCCTTACCCCGCCCCTACACAGAGATGATTAAATTCAATATCGAAACATTTTAATATTATGGATTTAAAACAACATTTTCCGTTTTTTATTTATACATGGTATAATATTCACTTATATGTTTCGTCTCTATCTACCATTTTGAAAATGAAAATATTTTACATCTATTCAACTTGCAGAGTAATCCCTTTGTTCAAATTTTCAAAAACCTACCTATAAAACATTCCCAGAAATTTCTAACTAAAGCTCCCAAAAAACAGCTTATTTCAAAGAGAATGATGTAATATACATTATACACTAATAATCATCACGTTATTATGTATGCAACAAATATTAATGAAAGGTGTTATTAATGATTCTTTCTATTCTTTATAACCTGATCTTTTGTTTGCGTGTGAAACAAAGCCCATGTGAACAACCGCTTTCTGTTACTTATAAAAAAGGCATTAATCTAGAAAAACAACAGTAAATTCTATTAATTAAAATCCCTATACACACAATAGTTATTACTTCTGCAGAAAAATAGAGTTGTAAAAATAGGTCGAAGCTGTGAACTTATGAAGTCAAAATATCTCGACACGAGAGCATTCCTTACAAAGGTAGAAAATATTTTCAAAAGCAAACAATATTACGTTCCGTACGATATTTTTATTGATAGATCAAAGTAAAATGTATTATTTTTATTATCGTATGAGATTTCGCTTTGAAAAGCTCATTACTTATTGAGGCGCAATTTCAACAGTTCTCCTTTGCTTTTTGTTTACTTGAGTGTGTCGACAATTCATTCTCCATTGAGATATATACTACATTATTTGATATTCTATAGACTTTAAATATTTATAGAGCATATATGGATTGATATACACTTAATCAAATTAGAGCTTCTAAGAAATAGAATTGCACATAACTTTGTCAATACCTGCGAGTACCAAAATTAATTACTTGTAATTTCGGCACATCTGCACAACGAATAACGTTAAATTGTAAATGGTTAGGTACATGTAATAACAGGATGACAAATAAAATTTCTCCATGTATGATATAATATTCTCTACTATACTGTGAATTTTTGTTTTTTCTATAGATTTGCATTTTTTGCAGTAGGCACCATTTCTGCGCAATAGGATGTAATTTTAAAATCTAAAATTGACGTGTTTCGGGATTTTTTCAAATGTGCACAATGATTGAAATAACGAATTTATTACATTTGGCTGCTCCACGCTGTATGAACTCACAATTGTTATTAGATAGTGCCATCAGAACAATGCTGTGTGTTTTTTTGTAATTATAAAACTGAGATCCGCTTCCCTTGGGCGGTACAATCCTCATGTGCTTGCCAGGGTTTATACAAAAAACCACTTTTTGGAAAACCGGTTTTCGAATTCCAGATTCCCAAAAAGAACCGGTTTTCGAATTTTTGTCAAAAACAATAGAATAGAGAACATATTTCATTTAATTTATATAAAATAACAAAAAACCAAATCAAGTTCAAAGTCAAAATACAAAAAAATTAAGGACTGCACATTACTTAGACAAAATAACAAAAACTCGAACAAAAATTTTAAATTTCAAATAATATTTAATTACCTATTTATATTTATTTCACTAATTTTAATTTCTCCTAAGAAAATAGGATTTTAAAAAACATAAAATATTCACTGAACGGTGGCTAACTCTTGTTCTTATTTTGGACACAACATTGCCTGAAATCTTGGTTTTGTAGTTTTCAGGGCATCAAATAATAAATCTAAGTTCTTGGTTCTTTCATTCGTTACCACAAAAAACGAAAATTCACCTTTGGATTTGTAAGATTTTCTTCAAGGTCTTCCATGGCTTCCTTTAAAAAAGCATTACTCTGATGAGTAGTTTCTTCGATTTGTTCTTCATCAGATTCGGTTTCCAAATAAAAATTTGAAAATATTCTAGACAATATGTTTCCGGATGCCTTAATAATTTCGGTTTTTGAAGCTAAAGAAAGTACACTTCTTTGCTGAACTGGAATTGTTTTGTGGATTTTGCAAATACAGCAAAAGAGTTGCTAATTCTACTTTCTTGAATTCGTTCTTGTAAAGTATATAATAATTTCAAACTTACTTCAATGTTTAAATTTTTTAGTTCATTTAACAGAAATTTCACTTGTTAATAAATTGGCATCACGTCGCTCCAAGCCTTTAGCTGCTAGGCGAATCGGTCCCAAGACTTTACGAATTTCCAAAATTTTGGGATATTGTGCTTGTGCTAAGAAAAAGCAATATCATTCAATTCTAAAACAACACATTCGTTTGCTGCAAGAAATCTTCCAATCATGTCCCCCCTGTTTTGCAATCAAAAATTAAATTTAATTCCTTTCCTTTTTCTTGTTTAATATAATTTTGAAGAATGGTGTTTCTTGCTGGAGATAAGAACTTAAAAATCTTCCTCATTTGTGAAACTGATTGTTTGTTATTGTCAGACAGGAATAGGATGTTCTCTGTTACAAACATTAGAAAGAGAATCTTCGTAATCATTATATTCGTCTTCATCTTCATCTTCCGATTCCTCACTTGAAACATTTACTTCAGCTTCAGCGTCGACCATTTCTCTATGTTTATATAACACATCAGTAACTGCTATGTGGATGGCGTGTGAATAGCATAGTTGATTAATTATAAGATGATAATTTGCCAAATTTTTTCATAACAGCAGCACCATCATTTGTTGCTGCAACTATGTCAGTTTTTAGATTTAATTTAAAATTTTGTAGCCTTTCAGATACCAATTCTAATGTTCTTTGAGCGTCACAGGAACCAGCTATTGGCACTAATCAAGTAACCAACCGAATAATTCTGATCTGATCGGTGACGTACTGTCTGAGGCAGAACTGGAAATGTTAGAGTTTTGTATATGGTGATATCTCAAACTTTTGTTTGATAATAGCTCCATTTTTGCAATGTCTGTCGCCAGAAACCTGAAACACCCTGTAATTGAGGTCAGGCTCAAATCCAAGCGACATACACTAAAACTTCAGAAATTCGTACACTAAAAACTAAAAAAATCAAAAAGTCGCTCAGTCACAATTTCTTATGGGAATTAATATGGGGAAATTAAAATCAAATAATCCCCCCCCCCCTTCTGATTTCTATTTTCGATATTGTCCTACATTTAATACTTCCCAAAATAACAATTAACCCGTAAACATCATCGAAGTAACCATTATTATGAATTTTTGAAGTTTTTCCACTATTAGTGTTCGAATTTCTGAAGCTTTAGTGTATGTCGCTAAACAACATGAGTTGTACTTGGATTTAAGGCTAACCTCAATTACAGGGTGTTTCGGGTTTCTGGCGACAGACTGCAAAAATGGGCCTGTTTCGCCACTTTGACCTGAGTCCGCTGCTGCAATATTGCGAATTTTTCGAAAATATTTGGAAAGGTGAGTTGGGGTCATGGATCCAGTTCAACTGCCAAATTTAATGGAAATCAGAAACTTTTTTTACAGCTTATGTTTATAGGCGTTTCCGGTAAGAATTTTCGTTGTAGTATCATTTTCTTCTGTAAGAGAATAAAAGTAAAGTTACTTTCCTTCAAGTATTCTTTTTCCAATACCTGGTATGTAACTTGCCAGGTTTCAGAAAACGGTTGCTAGGAATCTTAGTGTAGCTGCGGCGAAAGTGCATCCTGTATCGTAATATAGTGACCAACTAATTCTTTGTTCCCTCGCCATTCTTAAGTAATTTTTATAATTTTTAGGCTCACTTCGCATCCCTTAAAAAAGCTGCACATGAGAACATATGTGTTTTTTGATAACCATTTTCTGGACGATTTGGAAGGTTTCTTGTTTGAGAACTTTTTTGTCTTTGTACAATTTTATTTAAAAAAATAGCAAACAGTGGCCCCAACAAAAATTCTTCCATTTTGAATCAAGGATCGCACTACTACAACACGATTAAGCAAAATATTTTATCCATAACGTCTTGTCGGCGCAGATAAATCGTGTGTAAACGGAGTTTAATTGAGAAAATCGATAAAATTCTCAAAGCTCAACATTTTACTTTTAATTTAATGTTACAAAACCTTTTCTCAGACATATAGCCCAGGGCTAACCCCAAATAATTTGTGAACACCCTTTTCTTAGCGCTAGTTCGATATTTACCTCATTGTGGATATTAAATAAAAATCTGAAGTTTTGTAGAAAGAAAACTGTGCCAATCAAACTCTTTCCCTTCCATCAATCTCCTGCTTTTTAAAAATCTACGTCGAACCGTTGATTGAAGAATTTACTATCGAACGAATTATCTTCTTAATTTAATTTAATAGATTAATTAAGAAAATTGAAATTTGGATTTTTAAACCCCTCTCTGGTTCGCGTTTAACTGTAATTAACTTATAAAAAATTTTAAACCGTTAGATGAAAATTTCTAAGAGATAATAAAGATCTTATAGAGAATTAAGCACTTTATTTAACTTATTACGTATAGATTAAGTTAAAATGGAGGATCGTATTTATAATAGTGAAAGGCAATTACGTTACGAATGTAGTAAATTATTGCTAAGAAATTTGAGTAAATTGAAAGCTTTTTTTATACTCCCCACGCACTGTTCGGATTATCCTCGTATTACGTTATTGGGAAAACTGAGCGAACATTTATGTCTGATTTACTGAAAGTAAAATGAGGATACTTTCATTTAGTAGTGAATGAGCTTTGTAATTAGAATTTAGTTATGGTTAAATGGGTAGTAATGTTTGTTATCTTTGCAGGTTGATATGTGTGCGATAACATCCAAAGAATACGTACCTCCCGAAGTGAAAAATATGAATGGTTACTACTACAACCACAATCTGTCTCACCAAAAGCAGGGCTGCGGAAGATCTCACGATCGAGAGTGGGAGTCTACAGTCAATGGACGTGCGAAACCGCGGTTCGTTGCAGTACCTACCCTAACACAGTCCGTCGAACACGCGAAGCGCGATAAGATTGAGTCTAAGAACTCACGTGCGGTGGATGCACAATACACCAAAAACATTAACTCAGATTCAAAGACATTAAAAACCTTTTACATAAAATCACACATGGAATCCAGCGAGAGGCATCATCTGAATGCCAATATTCGCGGTTACACATCCGCGTCATCAAAAACTTTGACAAATCAATCAAGGACTAAACAGTTGCATGCTCATCAGTCTTACAGTAGAAGTAACACACAAAGAGCTATGCCGGTAGAGGTTCAAAAAGTGAAAGGGGTTGTTGGTTATCAAAGCAGAGTGGATTATGTTGGGGGTGGTATTGTGGGACATGACAGTGGGGTTTATGGGATGTATTCCGAAACAAGATACGCATTTGCTGTCAATGGAGTTGCTGGAAATCCGGCACAAACTTCGGCTGCAGCGGCATTTTTTGCAAGGTAGGTGTTATTTCCAATTTATGAAATTACTGACATGACAGTACGCAAATTTCGATGCGCTTTTATGTACCACAAATAAGTTAAAAGGCTCTTCTTAGGGTTCATTTCATTACATGTTTTTTTTTTCTGTAGTGTGCAATATCTAAAGGTACCCAACGTACAGTAAATTGAAAAGCTTTCGTCTTCGTTTTTATTAGAGAATACAATTGAAAACGTTTGAATACTAACAACGGGGATTTACTGCCACCGAAACCAATACGTAAAATTTCAATCTGGTTTGTGGATATAGTTTCCACGGAAATATATTCATTTTTTTAATTTGTTTTTCTTTCATTTTGATTGTATATTTATTATTAATTTTTACAAAAAATGTTCGAGGTACATAGTATTTGGTAAAGTTTTGTTAATCTTTGTTTGATTGGTGGAAAAATTCGATCTCTTTATTATTAATTTTTACAAAAAATGTTCGAAGTACATAGTATTTGGTAAATTTGTTTTGTTAATCTTTG
This sequence comes from Pyrocoelia pectoralis, assembly GCA_036250285.1. Lineage (NCBI taxonomy): Eukaryota > Metazoa > Arthropoda > Insecta > Coleoptera > Lampyridae > Pyrocoelia > Pyrocoelia pectoralis. Next base: position 27,667,900 of record CM070078.1, read on the forward strand.
TTTGATTGGTGGAAAAATTCGATCTCTTTATAGTACTTATGTGTATATATGAACGTTTTTTAAAAACTCTCGACGGCCTTGACAGTGGTACAGAGATAGAGAAGAGTAAGGTATTTATTTTATATACAGTAATATTCATATTATTATATTTTATTCGAGTTGCGCGAATCCATTTTCCATTTTCCTGCATATCCCCTTTCAATTTGGGATTCGGGATATTTGCTGGTGAAACCCTTCTCCATGCTCGTCGCTAACCATTCCCAGGTTCGCTGGAAAGGAGTTAGATGGGCGTGCAGAAAATGCATTTCTGTTTCGGTGAGCTTTTCCTCAAACATAGGATCCTGCTGGATTTTCCGGATTTGAGAACGAATGAAAATGCCCTGTATTAATTTTCCTTCATTCAACCTGGGAAATTTGTCTCTTAAATACTGAAAACCGTTCCCATTACCGTCTGCCTGCAATTTTAACGTATTAACAGAACAAAAACTTTACGTGGTACGAAAAAATAGAAAGCATTTTCGAATTCAGTGCACACAACTAGGTACATAAAGATTTCATAGTTTCCAGTTTTGACATTTTTTGTTGTACTGTAATATATTATCATAATAGTCCGGGAACCGGCCTCGGAGCCGGCCGCCTTTTTTGCAATCAATTAGTATACTTTTTATACTTCGTGAGCGGCTTTATTTTAACGAGACGCCAAACTTTCCTCTGGGAAAATGTTCGCAAATGGGTCCTACGGGGGTGCACAGGGGAAAAACACGTTGATTTGGAAATTACAAAAAATTGATGAATATCATGGGAAAACGGGCCAATTAATTTGTAGGACAAAGTGGGCATTTAATTATGCAAATATTTACTAAGCTACATGTATTTGAGATGGGGACACTCTTGAGGGACTCATTTTTGTTGTAGGACAAATGTTATTTTGAATTACTTACAAAAAAACTTAACAGTTAGCTAAAAAAATTAAGTGATAATCAATTTTCAACCAACTTCAAAAAGTTGGTTACTAAATTCGTCCGGATGTCTGTGTGTCTGTGTGTCTGTGTGTCTGTGTGTCTGTGTGTCTGTGTGTCTGTGCGTTGGTCGATGTTACAGGGTTTAGAAAGCTGGAAGTGGTGTCATCTTATAGGAAATTCTTCACTGATTCCAAATCGCTGGTAAATTTTCTGATCGGATCACCCGTTCGTCGTCGGGACGCCATTAAAGTCAAAATATACACCCTTTAATATCTCGAGAACGACACGTCCAATTACAAAAAGAAAAAATACGTTTCCTTTATTTGTTTAAACCTATTGAGTCATGATACGTAAACATCACCCTCACCCCTCCTGTGGGGTCGAGCGGGGGTGAGTTTACAAAACTTAAATGGGAACACATGTTTTTTATTACTTTTGGATTCTCCATAAAAAACGATACTCAAATTGCAAATTTCACCCCAAACTGCAACCCCTTTTTTGGGGGTGGAAAGGGGGAAAATTGCACGTCCGCAGAAAAACGATCTTTTTTTACTTTTTTTCCTCTAACATTTTGTCGTGATTTACAAATTGTCCGTCACCCTCTCCACTCCCATCTCCCTTAAGGGTGGAAAGAAAAACAATGACTCATTTGTGCGGAATCCGGCGTGGTTGTGTCTGAAGTGGGGTAGTTATATACATATATATTGTATATAGTATATGCCATAATTAGTTACAGATTTGAAGTTGGTTGAAATTAAAATTCTATAAGAATTTGCGCCTTTTGAAACTTGTTTTGTAATTAACACATCAACGTGTTTTACCCCTGCGCACCCCGTAGGACCCATTTGCGAAAATTTTTGCAGAGGAAAAAGTTTGGCGTCTCGTTAAAATAAAGTTGCTCACGAAGTATAAAAAGTATACTAATTGATTGTAAAAAAAGGGGCCGGCTCCCGGACTATAATATTCAATAATTTAATTCAATTAAATACTTATATCTATTTTTTGAATATAATATCAGTCAAATACCGTAATCGACACTACAAAATTATTATTTGTGACGAATCTGGCGTACACCATACAGTGACTTTGTATGATGCAGTACACAAGGCAAAAGCCTGTAAACTTGAATGTTGTAGGAATGGAAGAGTCAGTCCTTCAGAATTCATATTGAGAACTTTGCTTTGCAGTATAAACAATGATGAATTTGCTTGGCTTTTGAATTTACAATGGCCTGACTGATAAAATAAAATGAAACTGTTATATATTCATCTTTGACCTTATATTTACAACAAAATATTTACGTTGGAATCGAAAAGCAATGTATTTTTCTTTTCTTTATTAATCGAATTGCCTAAGATCGTTCAGCTTACGACTTTTCTCCGAATTAGTGCTTTCAGTAAATTTTAATTTCAGCACCACCTCGTGATTTAAACATCAATCGCCTTTTCATTCTAATTCTTGCCCACATGCAGTTTAAGGATGTACATGCTTGATACACCATGTATTGAGGATAAGAAAAAATTGCATTCCGACAGAGTGTAACCACTTGTTAAATTATAATGTTTCAATTTCATTCAACGTCAAATTCAATTAGTGTTGAAAAAGAAATTGCACTGCATTCGAACATTTCTATGCATCCCTAGAAACTGAAATTGTATAAATATGGTAATGGAAATGTCATTTAACATTTCGTCGTATTATATTCTTTGATTATGTGAAATGGGAAACCGTAATTATGGAAGATAGTGAACTGAGTTGCTGTGAACGAACCTATGACAATAAAATTTTTAATTACTGATTACTATTCACCCTTACCAGTTGTCTTATAGGTTGTGCTGTCTAAAATTCATGTTTTTACAACACCTTATTCATTTGAGCCAAAAAAAAATGTTTTGTATTAAAGTTTCCTCATAAAAATAGTGTCGCTTTCAAAGTAGTTTTAATTTGATTTATTTTTTATAATCACTTTATTACCGACACAATCGTTACATAACGTCACAAATAAGCATATATAAGAAATATCGTATAAAATACTATATAAACTAATAAAATAAAATAGAGGCTTATAACCAAATTAAATTTGTTAATATCTAAAATTAAAATCATAAAAGCATTTTTCTACTGACCAGCCAGTTAGTTGTTTTTTAAACGTAACTAAGTTATTATTTGCCTTTATAAAACCTGGTAACATGTTAAATGCTTTTATAATAATATTATAATAGAATGCTCCCCGCTCAAAGTAGGTGGAGTTATGATTAGGGCTTCTACTTTGCCTAGTTGTCATTTTCATTTTTGGACCATACCTCTCACAATTTAGTGGAAACAGATGAGTATTTTTCTTACAGAACCTCACCAACGACTTAAAATATAAAGATGGCGTTGTTAGTATGTTATGTTCCTTTTTCTATTTCGCGACGGTTATAGCTTTATACCCGTACTGAAAACGATACGGAAAGAAGCTCTGTTTCCGTACTGTTGCAGGGATTTAATTTTTTTTAAAGTTTGCAACACTAAGTGTCAACCAAACCATTATTATTTTTTGATGACAAGACTATTTTACTTTACATTCCAGTTAATTTGGATATTTAAGCGTTAGTTTATAAATTATTGGAACAAACTTAAGGAACTTTATACAGGGGCGTAGCTATAGATAATTTTCGGGGGGGGGGGGGGGGGTCTACATGAGAGTTTGTCATGTCCCCAATTCGGTAATGAGAAAATGTACGGCTGACCATGTGATTTAGAATTTAGTGCAGAATGTTAACTTATTTCGCCCAACCCCCCCCCCCCCTCCCCCCAATATACGCACTGACTTTATAGGTAAATATCTGTTGAATTCAGAAACTAACAACAAATCACTACAACTTGGAATTTTAAATTTGAATTGTCAAATGTCAGAATTGCCAACATACCTAATTTAAAAAAAAAACATTGAAACAATTTTATTATCTTTGTTTATTAAACATTTTAGAGTAAATTCCTGGGAAATAGAAAAACTTGTTACAAGTTAAAGAGGAGGTTACGCGGTTTTTATTTTACTTCTCATTCTACATAACCCCTTTGTGAGCAATGGACCCCATCCGCATCACCCTTTGCTGAAGCACATAAGACCTGTCTTGGTAGTGTTCAAAGTTAAGTTGTTCTTTCTTGACCAGTCACTCATCTCTTCTACTACCTTCTAACATTTTATAGATAACTTGTCCGATTCGCACCCATAAATTGTAATTGACGTCGTCAATACATACAAGTCCAGTAGTTATATTCTTCGACAGACTGTTAACGTAGAGCAAAAAAAAGAACGGGTCCTAAAATAGAGCCTTGGGGTACTCCCAGGTTTAGTTGAACAACTTCGTAATAGTAATTTTTGCCATTATTGTTTAAACACACCACTTGCCGCCTACCTTTTAGGTATGATTCAATTAAAAGTAATGGTATAACCTCGAATGCCGTATCCACTTAGCACTTCTAAGAGAAGTTTATTATACTGCCTGCAGAGACACAACGTTACACTTCATTTTTTTAAAGGAACCAATGTAACTTTTTCATAATTTCAAATGAAATTAAAACGCGCTTTCAATTCAATGCTATCAATGTGGCTCATGTCTATTTTAATGGCTCACGACTGAAAATGTTCTTTTAAAAATAATCAAAACTAATTAATTGAACAAATGTTCGAAATGATGATCACCAGCTTCCATAAAATAAGACAGGTTCTGTTTAAAAATTCGTCTTATATTACCGAGCATATCTGACGTATTTGCTCGTATTTGTTGAATGTATGGTGTAAAAGCTTCCAATCCGTACGGTTGCGTCGCGAAGATTTTACATTTCAAATGGCCTAGCAAAACAATTAAGAAGGGATACATTTTATGAATGCTATGACTATTAAGTCGCTCCTCTTTGTATAATCCATTAGCTCAGAAACGCGAGGTCACAGGAAGAGCAAAACTTTGGAGGGAAACCTGATCTTCGAAGCAATTTTCATCATTTTTCAAAATATCAGTGAGTTTCAGACGGTGGCTCCATTTCGGGTTCCCCCTTTTTTCATGTGATGGGAAAAAATCGGCGAAATGACTGTCGACGATTTGGACATGTCCATGACCATCTAAATATCGTGTCTGCGTTTTAGATATTCGACAAAATGTCCAGACTCCACTTTCACAGCTTCGTTACCCACTGAACCATCAGCTTATCGTTATTTATTTTATGTTTCACTAAATATTGTCACCTTGCCACCAACTCCAGGGCATACTCTCGATTATAATGAAATCTGAATGTCGGTGGTTGAACAGTTTAGAATTGAAGGTGTATTAGTTGTTACTAAAGTATGGTTTGATCATTTGCACCTTCTCAGGATTTTTGCAAAGTTATAGAGTGTTTTAATTTGATTCGTGAAATCCACTGGTTTTTTGCGAAATTTTTAAACGGGGTGATCGATAAGACGAAGAAAAAATAAAAGATAATAAAATTCACAAAAGCTTCTCCCTTTTTTTAACTTGATAGCTACCGTTAAACATATTTTACTATATCAAATCTTAAGCCTTTCGTACCATTGCATGTCTCAAATTCACTTTTTTGTATCTACCAAACGAGTGTGTCCATTTCAAAAAACTACCTTTCGGGCTTTCGACCACTTGTTCCATTGAAAATTAATTGGTTGGTGTGTTAAATTCGATCTATAACCTAAACAAAATGGGTTTTTGCGCTTTTTAAGGAATTTGAGTTTTGTTTTTGTTGGGTTACTCTGTATTGTTTTATGAATGCAAAATACCAAACACTTTTTGTCACGCACGGATCATTTATAAATTACACACATTTCAATTTTCATGTTATTAATGTGTCATACTGACGCAATAACATTTTTCCTCAACACGTACGTTCTTTGTCTCGTACGCAACATATATAAAATTTGAAGACAAAAGGCGAAATTCTATTTATATTTTGTTACATACATGTATTTTTATATTTCTGATGAAAAATTACAACATTAATATCGTTCTACACGGTGAGAACTTTTGTGGACGTGTAACTATCATCGCTTACTTAATACGCTAAAGAATGTAAGATGAAAACACATGTTACAGAAGTGGAAAATATATGGGATTATATATTATCCTTGTTAATCCTAACAAACTGCGTCTAATTAATTTTAATATTTTAATACTTTCTGATTTATGGATTGTCGGTTCTTTTATATTTATAAAATGTTTGTTTTTTTAATACATTTAATACAACTTATTACTGGATTAGGAAAACAATAGGAAGGTAAACCCTCTTAACATCTAAATATGTAGAAGTAATTGAGCGTTTGATAATATAAAAGGTACCTATTCTTTGCATAGAATTTCCATAATCTCATTTACCTACAATATTGGATTTACTAGGTTAGTAACTGCTCAATTTAGTAAGAAGTTTACTAAAAAAATCAGGGGACGAGGGACATCTTTCTCTAATCTAATCCAAATAAAATTGAATCAATGATATATCAAATTTGATAGCTTTGCTTAGCGTGTAAGTAAGTACTGTTGATTTCTATTCCGTGATGTGATGGAATTAATGACAGACTCAATTTAAGTATTGAGAGGAATTAATTCAACTTGTAGTTGTAGTCGAAAGCTGGTAGAAATTAGACAATATTTCCTCTTTATACAACAATAGACAACCTTATCTGCAGGTGAAAAACGTAATTAAACACGATTAAGTTCGGAATCTCATTAGACAATTAATAAAATCAACTACTTCTCCATTTTTGCATATAAAGTCCACCCACCATCAATTTGTGTGCTTTTCAATCCTGTCCAACTAAATTAACGTAAATTATTCATTCACGTTTGTTAATTTATCGTTTAATTTTAAATCATTAGATCCAAATGTTGCAGGTTATTTATAATGGTGAAAATCGGTAATATGAAAGATTAATTATTTCATTCATTCTATTTTCGTTTGTCCAGCACACTTTATACATACGTTTAATGTCGTTCAAAATTTTACTGCTGTGCTATTGTTTACGACAGTTTTATTTTGGGAAAACCTGGGAATTTTTAAATGTCATCCCGAGAAATTACTATATTATTACATTACGTTATTTTTGTGCAGTTTTTAATTATTTTGTAGTTCTCAAAACATTAATCGCGGAATCGTGTACTATAAGGTAAATGTACCCTATATAATTAGCTATTATGACATTTCTTTACAACTAGCATTTGAAGAAAATGTTTTTGGGTGGTCGGAATAAATTTACAGCAAAATGACATGTTTAATTTCTAAGAACTTTTATTTATATTTTCTTGAGTGAAGCTGGATTCCATTGATATTAATTTTATTGTATAAGGCAGATAAATAATTTTTAGCGCCCTTATCACAAATATGAATAATGTAGATTACTATGACATTATTTTCAAAGTGTAAGGGGTGTTTCAATAAGGACATAACAATTTTTCTTTCAAATAAAACACACAATTTATTATTGATGTATCGGGCTGAAATTTATTCCAGGTGTAGTACAAGAGTTAGATTTAAGTATGGAATTCGATCTCGTGGCAGTGATCGATTCTTTGGAGCGAATTTTCGACCACTCTTGCCACTTCAGTCTCTCCATGAATTTAAAAAAGGAGACTTAAGGATAACGGGATTGATATAACTTTTACTTGGCTGTATTGTTTAAGTAATACAAGTAACGAAAGCGTCCACGCATAGATTGAGCGCGTCATAGGAAGCACGTGTTCCCCAGACATTTTTTATTTTAAAATATGGTATGAACATGACCTCGTCTTAAAATTGTTGTAAAATCCTTTTTGTTACGTTTGACACCTCAAAAAACATTTTTTTGCTATTTATCAGAATAACACAGCTCTATAAGGAGATTGAATTATCATTTTACATTGTCGGCTCCCTATGAGGTCATTTAAAAACCACAACCAAAACGGTTCTTTTGACAATTTCTATGAAGTTACAAAACAAAATCATAAAAATTCCTTCAGTTAGCGGTCGCATATCTATGTTGAATGCTGCGCCGCGCTGTAGAGTATTAAAAGAAACCAATTTGAGCTATTTTACATTAATTGTAATTTGTAATCATCAAATATATATTAACAATGGATTAACATATAATGTTCACAAAATTGAGGTGAAAAATGGATAAATTTTGTTAATTTGAGGATATATTTCCTAATTAAATTAACGCAGCCCCGTTCTCTTTTTATATTTATTGTAACTTAAAAAGTGTACATCATGTGAACAACTTTTATGTTTCTTTTTTATTACAAAATATACTTCACATTTATGATAATCACGTTCAAAACATAAAATTATTGTTAACAACTACTTACATTGTGTGTATGTATATTTATAGTTATTTTATTCAATTCCTTATGTCAAGTGAAATTATCTTTTAAATTTGTAATGGGGAATTTTAGAAAAATGTGACATAATTTATTTTACATGTTACTTTTTTCTATAATCTAATAGTGTCTAAAAAATGATTATTTTAAGCAAAAGGTGAGTAATCACCCTTACAGTTTGAAAGTTAATAAGTAGGTACGTTTTATATGTACGAGAGGGAATAACACAATATTTTATTACTGTTAACAGAGAACTTGTTTCTCAAGTGTGAAACATTATTCCTACTAGCAAATTGAGATGGAATGGAAAAAGCGTTACGCTTGGGCTTGAAACTGTGAGACCTAATCGGTGGTTGTGGGAAATCTTGACTGGGGAAGTTTACTCAAAGTGAAAAATAATAAACTTAGTTTGATAAAGCTTCTTTTATGCTCTAAACTTGGTATATAGTAAGATATTTGGACACCGTTGTTTTCTATATTGGTTCCCTAGTGCCTAGAAGGTTGTGGGATTCGCAACAAAAGTAAGGAGAGGATTTTATTGCCGCGTTTGTCTATTCATAATCGGCTGATTGTTTGGTTTCGGTGCTTGTGGCTTTCATTGATTAAGAACCTTGATTTCCGAGAAGGGGTAATCTGTTTCAGGAGGTTTACCACGTCTTCCTTGAAAGTCAAGCACATCTTTGTCACCGAGTGAAGCGGTAGCTTATTTAAAACTACGGATTCGAAATGAATTTGTAGATGTTTTGAAACAACCATTTTATTTATTGAAATATGAGGCTTCAATTAAAACGTATCTGTGGTTTGGTTCGTGTTGGATCTGTCCGTAATATCATACACATACAAAGTTATGCCAAAGTTTGTGAGAATTCCTTCTTTTTGTCTTAACACGAAAAATACTTGGGACTGGGCTTGTCAATTCAGCACCTCAGAGAGTACAGATAAAATGGCAATGGTTTTCTCTTTTTACTAATTGCTAGCGACAATTCTTTGTGTCATTATTTTGAATTATTCACGTTAATATTGACACAATGGAAACATTTAAAGTCACCATCACCAAAGAAATTTAACACACAACCTTCCGCAGGGAAGGTGATCTTCACTTTTTTCGACAATGACGAACCCTTGCCGATAGAGTTTAAGGAAGCTAAAGTGAATATCAACACAAACCTGTACAATAATACTTTGAACACGCTTCATCATGCGATAAAACGAAAACGTTCATGAATGCTTTCACGTGGTGTCATTTTGCTCCAGGAGAATGTTTGGCCTCATATCGATAACGTAGTAAGGGAAAGTCTGCTGCAAAAATATGGAGAATTTTATGGAAACTACCCTATAATCCAGGTTTATTTTAATGAAAAATTCTTACATTTTTATAATTAATATTTTTAAACAGAAATTGTAAAAATTTTCGTCCAACCGCGAACATCGGTCCTTTTCGGCACTTGAGATTCTGTCCTCATCCGAGATTCTCTCCTTACGATAAAAACGGACCGTATTTAATTTCATCTTATTTACCTTTGGCTTCATTAATATTCACCTTTATCCACGTTTATTTCAATCAGACCAAGCAGGCCTAGCTATTGTGAAAATACTGGTTACGTCATTACATTTGCAGGAGTAGAGAGTGTTGGTCACGATAACAATGGCTTGACTAGATGACTTTGTATTTATGTACTTGAACTATTGATACACAACTAACTAGAATATAATAAGGTTACTGCCATAATCATAGAGCAAAAAAAACGTACCTAAACCCCTCACCGGTATGTCTCACAGTGTGGTTAACCAAAATGTAATGTTACGGGGTTTTCTTACGGAGAAAGTAGGTTTGGGCCAAACCTAGTGTGAAATGCTGTTGAAGTCATTTCCTTAATCTGAACTGTTGTAAACGATTAATTGTTGATCAATTAATAACGACCGATTGTCATTGTTGCGGGATTCTGGATTTCGATAGGAGGGTAGTCAGAGTCTACGCGCACATAGGCCACCTATTCGGCCGTTTGTGCTGCCTGCCTGATTAAAATCGTCCGACCCCGCAATATCACTCGATCCATCCCACACATGAGATGAATCTTAGGATACTGGAAGGGGAATCGTAGACATGTCCGGCCAGGATTCTCCCAACATGGATCGTCTTAATTTGATAAGTACGGGGCAATCACTGCAAAGCATGTGGTGCGCCGTCTTATCATCTGTGTAGCATCATCTACAGGATGGTGATTCGACCAAGCCCATGCGGTGCATGTGCTTGTTTAGTTTACAGTGCCCAAAAGTAGTCGCAGGTTCTTCCTTGGTAGTCCTATGCAGAAACGCGCCAGGCTGCGAGATGGGCCCCTGAGGGCCTCTCTCACATGGCGACAGTGTAACAAGTCCCACCTAGCCTTGTGCTGGGCTTTGGTGTCTTGAGTTGTTAAGTTGTTTATAGTTGGTACTTGTAAGTGGGAGGGGGTTATTGTTGAGGTACTTGGTGGTGATGTAAGACGACAATATTCAACATAATCTGGCGAATGTTGTACTCAATTCTGGAATTCGGGTGAAGATTACAGCTTCGTGGTGAAAAATTACCGTTTTGAGAATATTATAGAACATTTTTGATATTTTATTATACATGTCGCCAATACGATGATACCACCTTGCTGTAAATTTTGTTATAAAGAGTTCTTCGAAATTCCGTTCACTATACTTGATTGCCATATTGTTTATAAACGGGGGTACACGCGATTCTCGCGTTTTGCGTGCTTTGGGAGGAGGGGGTATCTGTGATTGTAGGTTGTAATAGCTTTTGTTTTAAAATATCACACCTTGTTGAGCTGGCTTAGTTGCTTGAAAAAAGAAAAAAAAATTACATTTTAGTACCTTTTCAGATTTTTGACCCTGTAGGTACCTATCTGTAATTTAGCAAGTTATTAAAGTAACTAAAATAAAGGATTACATTTACTTACATTTGACGTAAAAATCACAAAAATGGGTATTTGGTAAAGATATACGAATTCGTTCCTACCTACTTAAAGTACATTTTTACCAATTATTAAAAAAAATGTAAAATGCAAACTTTTTGGAATAGATTTGAGACCAAAAATACATAATGACCCTTTCACAATGTTAATTACGTCTTTGCACATACTCTTTGCCCAAAAATTAACGAAAATATAACAAATTCCGTGTGAACTTCATAAGGATAGTTTAGAATGAATTTTGAATGTAAAAGAACTCAATTTGGACACTGGCAACTTTTTGGGAATACCAATGGCCTTAGGGAGAACGTTTTAACATTCATTTTTAACTATAGTAAAACTAAAAATACCATAAAACATAAAATGTACAAATAGAAGCTGGTCTAACGTTGCATAACATCTGTTTTATAGAAAGACCTTCTCTACCTTAAACAGTTTCAAATTTTTGTTTATTTCACTAACTAAAGGCCACCATTTACACGTATATGTACAGCAGTAAATATGGATTTTACTTCCTCTTAATTACAATATAAGTTGTATATTTAGAAGTATAGTCAAAGTATAGGTATTCTCTTTGGTATAGTGTAACGTAACAATACACTTGCCACCTACTTTCATCAATAGATATTAGTTAAATATGTAGACAAAAACATTTTTCTCGGTGAAAACATTCGACTATATATGTTACCTACGACATCGTCCATCGTTCAAAATCTCTAAATTCGAAATAAGCACACAAACATGTACATTTCGAAAGTTACCGAAAGAAGGTATCGGGACACATAAATTAGTCTACGATGAATACTGTTACTACTTTTTACATCATTTTAACCATGATAATGTTAATGCGAGGCATAATAGAATCATTTTTCATCATTTAAATAACTTTTCCACTTGAAATAATTAAATTTCTATGTTATCGAGAAAAAGTTTCCGATACTTCTCATTTTGAAAATTTTCGCGAAAATACTTTCTGGCATTGTTTTAATGTTCGAAATGGGTTAAGGACCTCGGACAGACAAACTTTGCATGTTTACACAAAATTTTCACCCAAAAATAAGCACAAATAGCGAATTCTATTTTACACGTAATATCCATAAGGAAACTTTGAACGTATTTTCTAAGTAAAGAAAATATATTTAGACACAAATACCGCTTGAATAAGATGGCGGACTTTTATACTAAAATGTTTAAAACTTACTTTGAAAAAAATTAGTGCAGATATTTACGTAGTTTGCGGGGTATCTATAATTGTAGCTTGTAGCATTAATTTGTAGGTTATAAATTTATAATAGCTTTGGTTTTAAAATATCACATCCGCATTCGTCGGGATTCGGCGACTGTCGGAAAAGTGCACAGCAACACAAACATATACACACGTCTCGGTTATTATATAGTGATGAAGTGAAAGCGCGACCTGAGGTTCATTTGCGATGTCAACTTTAATGGAACTCTTGGAAATCAGTGTAAATTCTACAATAATTAGACATTACACTAAAATGTAATGCAAACGGATACTTTGAACGTCGCGTCGTCCTTTTCCTTTGGGAAAAATCGTCGTTTGTATACCTAAAATTGCCACTTCCATAAATTTCAAAGTGGAAAAAGATTGTCATACAAGATAGTTATTAAAAATTAATATAGGAAAGGGTAATTTGATGTTGTTTCGCAAAATGACTGATGTAATTAGTCGTGTCCACTTCTTTAAGAGCGCTGCAACTGTTGTTTTAACATTCATTGCATAAATGTAAATTAAAACACACGACTCGTCCCTTTGTTTGCTTTGATTGATACATTCCGCCATGAAATTTTGTTGAGATGTGTAAGAGAGAGGAGTCTGATACCTACCCATACCATAGAGAACAAAATTATTCTATGCCTATACCATGATTTTCTTAAACAGTTCAAATTTCTAAGCACTATTTACCATCACTATCGTAATGAGCTTTTATACTTACTAAGCTGGTATACCACTATTATTATTACAATCCTCTAATTTCAAAAAAAACTTGCCTTTATGATTCATCCAAATTCAACCAAACTAATCTACAAAAATGTTGGCTGTTTGACACCTCTTTAGATACTTGTAGACTGTCTTTTGCCAAATCATTCTACAATCCATATCTGTTTGCATGGCATGGCAACATGTCTCTTACAAGTACCTAACCTTAGGTTAATATTTAACCTAAGATTTGCACTCCAAACGCATTTTGATGGCAACCTTCCATGATTATATCGTGATCATGTTGTCAGCTTTAAAATATTTTGTAGGGAAGTGGACGTCGTTATAGCACATAAGTTTGCAATGGTCATTTTACACATTCGCCGCAAGAAATAATTTCACAAATAAAAGTGGAAATTAACTGGATTCTCAGTTTGTACGGGCACTCTAATGTCGTGTAATAACTGCTCCAATAAACATAGGTGTCTTATCTTCTTGTCTGTTTGTCATTACGCATGCTTTTTTATAATTAGTACTTCAAGTAATTACAAGGGCTCCAACCATAACATCCAACAGTTAAATTACTTTATAGATAAATTAACTACTTGGCATAATATCGCCTTCAGTTTCTTTGTTTGAAAGAAATTCTTGATTTTCTATCCCATTTAACATTAAGATCTCAAGAGGAACCGAAGTTCAAGCACGTCGAATAAGAAATATTGGCTCTGTTGATAGTATCGCATACAAAGTAAATTTCTGACAGCAGCTCGTCATCAATTTTAAGACGGAGCTTAAAAAATGTGTTCACAAGATGCAAGGCGATTGAACTGTTATTCGCAATCGGAAATTTGCGTCACATTATATTGAACATGGTGACAATCAGAAAAACCAGTTAATAATTAAGAGACCTTATATCATTAAAACATTCCTACTTCTTTTATTTTTTAATAACATTAATTAAACATTGTGAAAGTACAGTTTATAATTGATTATGTCCACATAATACGAAGCACATATAAAGGTCTGCACTTCTTAAGCTTAAACCAGAAAATAAAATTGACGATATATCTATATTTACATCACATGCCACTTATTACATGTTAATTTATTCGCAAATTACTATATACGCTTCCGCTATGCCTTATATTAAGATGATATTAAATTTCTTTTAGTCTCGAAGGCACACGAGGTACCATAAAACTTCTTTCTTTAGCGATTAATATTCCACGCGGGCAACATGCAAAATACGGCATCTAAGAAAAAGGCATTGGAAGTCAATATTGCTAAGCAAATGTTCTTAATTCCACACATCACGATCTGAATACTGATCATGAGAACCGCATAATAAGAAACCTTATAAATAATTTGTTGTTAATACTGCGAAAGATGCATTAAAGGCGATTGTTTAACTAATTGAAAATCTCATTCCATGGGAATGTTATTATGGTGTTCAATAGAAATTTAATTAACTTTATAATATCGCGGTTTTCACTCACTCTGACGGTTGAACATCGAATATCAAACAAAGTGGATACAATAGCTATTAAATTATAAATTTAATTAATTAAATATAAATACATATAAAATATTCAGAGTTATCTACAAAAGACTCCAACTATTATTTGAGAACGATTCATAACAAGGGAAAGCATTACGTGTTACAATGTCGTTTGTTCTTCCTTGTGTTCTCTTAAATGTAATACCAAAGAACATTCCGACTTCGGATTCTTGTAGAACATCAAAATTTAAGACATTTTTGTATCGATCATTTTTTGTATATTCCTCCAAAACAAGAATTTTTGGAATGATTATCCATCTTCTTAGCTCCCTACAGTGGTGAGCTGTTAAGTCTAGCTTTGCCAGGCCTAGGTGCTGGTTGTGAAACGAATAGTTCTGCCGTTTCGTAAGACATTGCAGCTGACATCTCCAGAGTGATAGGAATGAAGGCTTTGGTTACGTTCCGGAATTTATATGGTCCTTTTTCGCTAATCTCGTTGACCGTCTCAATCCCGATTGGTTGTTACTTTCACTAGAAATTAGAGGGAGTGGTTGTTCTTGAACTTTCACTTTCTCCCAATTCTTTAATGTATGAATCACTGGCGTCCATGCTCTACTAAGTCTGAACTCATCCTTCCTGTTCATGCTTCTCGATTTCTATTGCCTCTGTCATTCTTCGAGGGACGTACTTTCGTGTCCTCAAACGCAAGTCTATGCTCGTCTTCCGCCGATGCGTGCTCCGCGACTTTAAAGTATGCATGTTCTTACAGTCACCCTGGTGTTCCTTAAACCTTTGCTCTACCCTGTTTGTCC
Organism: Pyrocoelia pectoralis; assembly: GCA_036250285.1. NCBI lineage: Eukaryota > Metazoa > Arthropoda > Insecta > Coleoptera > Lampyridae > Pyrocoelia > Pyrocoelia pectoralis. The sequence continues at coordinate 27,683,411 of CM070078.1, forward strand.
TATGTAACTTCCAGAAGAGCATGGTATTTCATAGATACCTGGCATTTTTTCAATGGCATGACGTCTTTTACTGATCGAAATCCTTGCCCAAGGGTATTTACTGTCGAAAAGACGGCTTTGATGTTATACTTCATCAAAACTTTGCCAATTTTATCTGTTAATCCATAACTATAAGGGAGGAATGCTATGTCCTTGGGGCGTTCATCATTTTCTTCTTCTTTCCTCCTCCACTCGTAGCTCGTTGAATGGTTTTCAAAATTCACCTTTTTCGATAGCCGTTTCCTTCTAATGATGCGTGCAAACATACCAATCGCTACCTACACTCTCATCACCACCCAGTTCAAAAGGCTGCGGTGTTAAGAACTTTAGCCACAAGAGCAGTTCGTATTTCAGACAAAGAACATTTACAACAAGAAAGAGACTTCTTAATTGAGTCGTTACAACGAAACGGCTATCGAAAAAAGTGCATTTTGAAAGCCTTCCAACGAACTGAACAGTAGAGGAGGAAAGAAGAAGAAAACGCTGAACCTCTCTTATAGTTATGAACATCTTTTAGCGTTCATATCGTTTCATATAATTTTTGCGATACATATTTAGAACTAATCTAATTTTTTCTGCTGTATTTTATTAATATCGTCTCAGGCCGTTGTAGTTCTGAATAAAAATTACTCACATTCTCACATGCCCTGTACTGTACGAGCGTTGCCTTTTGTATTGTTATAAATGACCACTATAGTAGAATTGCCGAACAGATGGAAACAGACTCCTCCTACTACAAAAAGGGGCTGAATTATGTTAAGTCAGATTTACATACACTTTATCAGACACTGATAAATGTTTCGATATACGTTTTTTTGGTGGCGAAAGATCCATCATAATATACCTATTACTTAACCTATAATTTTATTTTGTTAGTTGTTAGGTATTTTAATAGAAACCACAAAACTTGTTTTGTGACAGAAACTAAATTTGGGGAAGTGCATCAGACTTTCAATGTAATTTTCCCGCGTATTTTGAATTAACCTATTACAAACGCATTTGTGGGAGGAGCCTGTTTCCATCTGTTCGGCAATTCTACTATAGATTACGCTGTTGTCATGTGCCATTACTATATTTGTAAAATTTCACGTTCTTGTTGTTAAACCAGTGGCATCTTAGAAATGTACAAAGTAGTTTTTTGACAGTCAGCGTTTGAAGAAAGTAATTTTGTGAATTACTCGTGAAGATTTTTGTTGGATGAGTTTTCACGACTTTCACAAAGGTCAAACTCAACAACAATGCATATAGAATCGCTTCTTTCAAATTTTGGTACTTAATAGCACTAATAGAAAAGGCTGTTTATAATTGATTTGCAGAATTTAGTTGTTGTCGTACGTCCGTCGGTGATGAATCTCGTGATCAAAATCGATTGTAATTCCAAAAAACATCGATGCTATGCGCAACATGATTAGCTATCACAAAGATCTATTCCTGACGGATTCCGCATAATATCAGTGAAGCTAAAAACAGGCTCGTGTTAATTAGTGTAATGAGTACTTAAAAAATTCGACTAAGGAACTGCAAAAGGATTGGAGGATCGAAGAAGAATTACATAATTCTGAATGGCATCACAGCAATTTGTTAGCCAAAAGTCATTGATGAAATTAGGAAGAACAACCAAGAACGTCGCATTATTCTCCATTATGACAATATGCCAAGTACCGCATAGTACCTACGTCGTACAATTGATTATTTGAAAGAGGAAAACATCGAATTAGTCTCTCATTTAATGACAATGATTTGAAAATGACGTCAAATTGTAGGCTTATATTGACATTACTCTCCTTTAAATTTTTGTGCTTTAGGTAGGTACCAGATCGTGTGGTGCGACAACTAAATCTATTCCTACGATAAATGTAAATTATAGGATTTATTTAAAATGTTTTTGAATTTAAATTAAAATGGTAATATATAAAAATTATGTGGTATACACAATATCTATTCTTCAGAAATTACGAAAGCTATTATGAGATAGAAATTGGATGTTCGCTTATTACATAATTTTTCAGGAATATGTAGGATAAATTTGTTTCATAGTGAATTGCCTGCATCTTATTTAGTCCAATCAAATTGTCATTTTGCCTTACAAATGAAATCAAAAGCAATTTTTTTTTCTGGGGTGTGGGGGGTGGTTTGAAAAGCTTAAATCCAATTTTGCGAATTGATCAAGGTTGCGCTAATTTCTCTGCCCCTAAAAAACCAAAATAATTTTGTTTTTGTAATAACTCTGATTCTTTTCATCAGATTTTAAGTTTTCACGGCTCATTTTGTAGGTCTTTTCAAGCCCTACAACTTTCTCTTAAGCGACCATAACCTCAAATTAATGCATCTCGAGTTATTGGCGAAAAAAGGCGAAAAAAAATTGACCCTTTTCCGTTTTCCTTCTAAAACTCTTTTCAGTCACAAAATAGAAATTTTTGCTTCATGAGAAAGTTGTAGAGCTTGAAAAAATGAACAAAATCGCCGTCTTCAAATTTTAGATTCGTCAAAAATTAAGACAGAAGGGAGCGTCCGAAGTTGCGCACTCGATTCTGTCGCGCATCGGGCGCGGCGGGACACGGCAGCACGCGTTCTGAAAACTGTTCGTTTTTTGCTTCTGTCTCTTTTCTGATAAATGCTATCGAATAATGACTAATATGAAACATGTACAGGATGAAAATACCTACCTTTAGCCGCAAATTACATTAAAATTAATTGAAAATTGAACACAGTAATGAGCTTAAGTCATATGATCGCTTGAAATAGTCATTTTAACTTAACAAATACATTTTCTGACAGTATGTAACTGCATTTTCTTGCATTTTAAATATAAATAATGCTACACAATTGATATGCAATATTTAATGCTGCCTGTGCCCTGTAGCAATAAAATTATATTCATTAAAGTATAATTCGTAATTTCCGAATATAAATAATCAATGTTGAGGAATGAAAGTTACAATTTAAAAATTACAATGAAGTTAAAAAGTTGAATTAAGAGTCATAATATTTAATCTTTAACTTAATGTTTAACTTATTTTTTATCACAACGTTATAATAGTCCGGTAAAAGTTTTACCGGACTCATTTTTACTTTACCGGACTCATTTTTTACTTTCCGGCCTAGAATGGTCAATTGTTCTTCCCGTTTCTGGCAGATTTTAAAAAAAATATTGTACGTAATACGTCCCAAAAGTGCTTTTACTGGACTCGCAGGCTTGCAGGGCTCGCCTGCGGCTCGTCCTGTAATTTGCCTACTTATCCAGTAAAAGGTCACTTTCGGGACTTGTTACGTAAACTACTATTTTTGAATGAATCTTTTACCTTAATTTTCAATTTTAATTAACCATCGAGTTAAATTTTAACTTAACTTTTAATCTAAATTTTTATAAACTTTTATTGTAACGTTCTGATAAAAAATAAGTTAAACATTAAGTTAAAGATTAAATATTATGACTCTTAGTTCAATTTTTTAACTTCATTGTAATTTTTAAATTGTAACTTTCATTGCTCAACATTGATTATTATATTCGGAAATTACGAATTATGCTTCACATTTCTTTAAGGAATATAATTTTATTGCTACAGGCAGCATTAAATATTGCATATCAATTGTGTAGCATTATTTATTATATAATTTACATATTTAAAATGCAAGAAAATGCAGTTACATACTGTCAGAAAATGTATTTGTTAAGTTAAAATGACTATTTCAAGCGATCATATGACTTAAGCTCATTACTGTGTTCAATTTTCAATTAATTTTAATGTAATTTGCGGCTAAAGGTAGGTATTTTCATCCTGTACATGTTTCATATTAGTCATTATTCGATAGCATTTATCAGAAAAGAGACAGAAGCAAAAAACGAACAGTTTTCAGAACGCGTGCTGCCGTGTCCCGCCGCGCCCGATGCGCGACAGAATCGAGTGCGCAACTTCGGACGCTCCCTTCTGTCTTAATTTTTGACGAATCTAAAATTTGAAGACGGCGATTTTGTTCATTTTTTCAAGCTCTACAACTTTCTCATGAAGCAAAAATTTCTATTTTGTGACTGAAAAGAGTTTTAGAAGGAAAACGGAAAAGGGTCAATTTTTTTTCGCCTTTTTTCGCCAATAACTGGAGATGCGTTAATTTGAGGTTATGGTCGCTTAAGAGAAAGTTGTAGGGCTTGAAAAGACCTACAAAATGAGCCGTGAAAACTTAAAATCTGATGAAAAGAATCCGAGTTATTGCAAAAACAAAATTATTTTGGTTTTTTAAGGGCAGAGAAATTAGCGCAACCTTGATCAATTCGCAAAATTGGATTTAAGCTTTTCAAACCACCCCCCACAGCCCAGAAAAAAAAATTGCTTTTTATTTCATTTGTAAGGCGATATATGGAGAAGCTGACAATTTGACTGGACTAATTGCTAATTAGAAAACGAAGTACTTTAAACTACTAGATTTTCATAACGTAGAATCCCCAGATAACCTACTTTCAATTGAAATAAATAACACAACACCTACGCATAAAATTACTTCTATAGAATTCAAAAATCAAAATTAAAATAGATGGAGCAAGATAATTTTATCGTAAATCTTTAAAGGTTAAATCAATTTTCTTATAACATATCGAAATCAAGCCAATCAAATCAAAAATGTTCGATTGATTTATCTATTGTAATTAGCCGTATCCAGTCATGAATGTATCATTACCAAAATTTACATTCGAAATTACGCAGTCTGCATACGAGTTAGTCAATTCATTATTTCATTAATGTGTAAATCACTTCCTTGCCGAACAGTGTAAAACAATTATTATGGCCATTATTTTTAAAGAATTTGACGTTAAATTACCAATTTTTATCGTAATCTGTTCTATTATCGTAAATAAAATCTATATTCAAATAGTTATGATTATACTATAAATTACTACTTGATAAATATCGTTATTTGTAAAGCCGCCGCAAAATAATATCATAATGCCATTTATATCAAATATGGTGTAACCGTATAAGGTGTACACGAGTTTGTTCAACTTGTAATATCAAACGTATAACTAATATAGAGCATTGAATAATTGAGGTGAAAGGTGAGCTTTTACTTCTGATTACCAATGGAAGTTAAAACAATAAGTTAGTGTGAGTTAGTAGACACGAACACGAAAATTCCTGCTCACCTTCAACCTTAGCACAGCATGGTTTCCAGCGTGAAACACGGTGTTCTATTGCAAAAAAGTGTCATATCTACAACTTTATTGAACGTTTGTTTTATGCAATTATTGAAAATTAAAATCATTTATTGTTTATTAACCTGTTATTGTCTAAGTCGTAAATAATAACATTTCTATCTTTGTATAACTACACAATGGTAATGCTACTTCAAATTACTCCTACAATAAAATAAATTATTTTATGGTAAATCATAAAATAAGTGTTTATTTCCTTCTTGTTCGTTTTAATATTTGAAATGAGTTACTTTTTTTTAGTAGAACATATATCCCATACTTGTATTATTCTTCTAAAGAAATAAAATTTTTATCGCCATCAATTTTCAAGAATTCGCGACTGAACCTACTTTTCACATGCATCAATGCACTTCCCGAAAACACTGGAGCTGTGTGTAGTTTCCTGGAAGTATAAACCACAAAGCTTTACCGAAAAGTTACTCGCTGACTAAATTGCTCGAGGCTAGTCTCATAAGAAATGCATCATTTCGCTGGCCGTCTATCTTCATATCTTTGACTGTAGGTAACAACCGATTGATTCCACTGTTACCGTAATGTTCTCCAGTATTAGATCATAATGTACAATCCGATGAAACACTAAGGGGTGGATATATAGAGGTGAAATAAATACACGACCTTCCCCTTCAATTGTATTTGATTAACATGTAAGATGTAATTTAATCACTAACGTGATTGATTGACATGTGTTGGCGACATGTTTCGAGAAAAAACTTTCTCATTTTCAAGCCCAAAAAACAAACGTGAACTTAACTTCTAGTAACATGGGTTATCTACAAATTATTAATTAACATTAGAGAATCGTATTAACAACAACAAATAGCTTACCTAAAGGGGTCCAATATTTGTGGTAAATTTTATAGGTTAACAATTTTTAACCACTAACTATTAAATTAAAATATTTGGTCTTAATTAAAAGGGTTCTCACAAAGAGAAACCCGCAGTTGTGCTTGAAGAGCCAGGGAAAAGGGGGATGTAAATGGATAAAATTATGGGAGAAGTTAAATGACCGCAAGTGAAAAGTGAAATGATGAAGAAAATGCAAATGGCGGTCACAGGTGACCAACCTACCGAAACGGACGAGGGGAACTGTGGGGGAAACGATTTCATATACACAGTGATGAAATCATAAAGTTCTGAGTTGGTCGAGTTTCAGAACTTTATGATTTCATCACTGTGTATATGAAATCGTTTCCCCCACAGTTCCCCTCGTCCGTTTCGGTAGGTTGGTCACCTGTGACCGCCATTTGCATTTTCTTCATCATTTCACTTTTCACTTGCGGTCATTTAACTTCTCCCATAATTTTATCCATTTACATCCCCCTTTTCCCTGGCTCTTCAAGCACAACTGCGGGTTTCTCTTTGTGAGAACCCTTTTAATTAAGACCAAATATTTTAATTTAATAGTTAGTGGTTAAAAATTGTTAACCTATAAAATTTACCACAAATATTGGACCCCTTTAGGTAAGCTATTTGTTGTTGTTAATACGATTCTCTAATGTTAATTAATAATTTGTAGATAACCCATGTTACTAGAAGTTAAGTTCACGTTTGTTTTTTGGGCTTGAAAATGAGAAAGTTTTTTCTCGAAACATGTCGCCAACACATGTCAATCAATCACGTTAGTGATTAAATTACATCTTACATGTTAATCAAATACAATTGAAGGGGAAGGTCGTGTATTTATTTCACCCCCAGTATTAGATACCTGCCCAAAAACCTCACCATGCAGTCGTTTTTCTGAATTATTCGAGTAATTTTAGTTCTTCAAATCCAGCCATAAAGTAGCCTTTACTTTCCATGGTTGAGAAAGGAAGATTAATATAATGCGAAATTCGGACGAAGTTGTGGAAATGTTTTACTGGCGCGAACGGCGTACAAACACTGATTTACAGAATGACACAACCCAGATTTCATCGTTCTCATAATCAATTTCGTTCGCCATTACAAGTTGTCGATTTGTTGAGGGCTTTATTTTTCCCAATGAATTGTTATATAACAATTCGCTTTAAGAGGAAAGCTTTCTTGAACGTAAGTTGCGTTTACTTATGTTACCTTTTGTATACGCACTTGTGTTCAAACGAGATGTGTCTTGTTTTTGGTGTGTGTGTGTTTTTTTGGGACTGTATCGTGAACAATGAAGACAAGATAACATTGCCATGAGCCATAAGTGGAAAAAAAATCATGTCAAAAAATGCTCAAAACAAAAAACCAAATAATGACATTCTAGACAACTGGGAAAATTTTCGGTAAAATGCCAGGATAAAATGTACAATCGATTATTCTATTTCTTATCCAATAATGTATAACATTATGAACAAATGATTGAGAAGCTTAAACCAGCTGTGTATTTTTAATAATTATGATTAAATGGGTTAACCATTTTATGTCAGAACGGAGGCCCCCAGAACCAGAGTCAGTAAAATAAAACCGACTGGCGGAGTTAGATTGTGCCATATAGTTGAACCAACGTTTCGCCTGTTTTCGCAAGAGCCTTCATCAAGACAAAAAAGAACAATACACAGAATTGAAACAAACGTGTGAAAAGGATGAGAGATGTCAGGTTACTAAGAATAACAATAGTAAAATAGAAATACCACAATGGGAGGCATGGGAAAATGGCTCCTAGCATATTATCCTGATTTTCGAAGATTCATTTTCAGAATAAATTATTTTTTGCTGTGGTTCCCTTCGTCAAATTTATCTTAAATTAATTTAAACAATTCGTGTATTGTGACGGAAAGAGTAAGCATGTCTCATTGCATGTACCTATGTATCTTGTAACCACGATGGATACTGTTTTCTTGAGTGTCGCCGAGATTTTAATGAGCCTTCTGTTTGAAGACCTACACAATGGCATCTATCAATTTGATCAAGCGCGATAGTGATGCCCACTTTATTTCTAAATACATTCATTTATTTTTCTTCCAACATCAATAACGTAAATAATTTCGTCGAAAATGTCCAAACCCATTGAATCGATACCCAATAAGTGCATTGTCTACCACGGGAGTTTTCACCAAGATTTGTCAAAATTCGTCAAAATAAATGATGGTATAGTGAGGATCCTTCGATATTCCCTTGTATCGGTTTATTTATATTGGGTGTGTTTCCTAATATTTCCGACGTTGTACAGTTGGCGATGCAGTTCGCTATTGGAACACTCCTCAAAAATATGAGATACCGTGTACTTTGGGCACATGGTCTGCCTATGGCCGAGCGATAGGTAGCAGTGAGTCAGGGATGTGTGACTTATTATTAGCGTAGTTATTTCGATAACATTTTGCGTAGAAGTGTGATTTGACATCCGGTATAATCGATCTGAGGCGCTGAGAGACCCTCTCTGATTTCTATAACCATGTGGTTGCCGTTCTTTTGTTAATGTGTAGCAGGATATCCGTCTTCGAGTACACTGGAAGTGAGTTGATCACGTTTGGGTTTTTCGGGGCCTTGAGAGTCGACCCTGTCATGGAGCGAGAGGTCTAAGAAAATATTCTTTCTAAAACTTGTTTATACATTCTTAATGTAAATTAAAAAATTATTCATAAATGAGAAAACAAGAGTATCACAACGGTGATATTGTTTATATTAGAAATGTATCACACTTAGATGATGCACGAAAATTCAGTCGATAAAAAGAAAAGAGAGCGCGTCTCTGCCACACACATACACACACACACGCGCCGCGCACGCGCTTGTTTGCTTTGATTCAACCCCTACAATTAAAAACATTTCAGCCTAAAATGGTGAATGGTTTTCTAGAAGGGGACCTAGGTTTTAGTGAATCATTATGTGAAATGATGCATGAAAAACAGTAAAGCAAAACAGTAAAATGGTGCTACCACATATAGTGCCGGAATTGTAGAAGTCTTTCTAAGCGAAGAATTTGCAAATAGTTTTTTTGCTTATGGCTTGATCCAGTTCATCAGAGTCATGTAACGTTACGTGTTACTTCCTCCCCCAAGAAGACAAAGAAGCGTAAATGGTGTTTATTATGAACTTCTTTGTCGTTACTGTTAATTTTTAATCTTAAAATATTTATTATATGAACACGATCATTCCAATTATCTGCATTATTTCTAATTCATGCCTGCATTCATGTGACACAGAATGCGTTTCGTCGATTTACCATTATTTATAATAAAACTAAAATGCTTATACTCCTATACAAAATTGCAATGAGATTATAACACATTAACAATGATGGAACATTAAATATAGATTAAGTGCAATTAACAATTACTATTAATACACTGCAATACCAAACTAATAGTGATTAAATGTACAAGTAATTACGAAAAGCTTTTGTATCTACGGCTCCAATTTTAATGAACAATCAACTCAATGTAAAGATAACCTTTTAATGCAACTCTTTTATGCACTTAATGAGCTGAAACATTAAAGTTTTATAGCGATTTCATTGGTCATTATCACATGATACTTTATAGTTCTTATCCAAACAAAATTATAAATAGATACGTAATAAATGTAGCTATTAAGCTGCAAAATTACGCTTTGCTCGCACCACCTGTTTTAAGCTCTGTCTGTAATTGTAATAATTCGCATTATTGATTGAAAGGATTAGAAAAGGAAAACTTTAGGCCTTTAATACCTACTGCTTACACTCCGAGATATAATTTGCATAGCGGTTTTCATCACATTCAATATGCATAGATTAGCTAAACTTATAAGATGAAAGTCCCAAACGGCATATATTTTAGTCCTTCGTTAAGCTCATGTAAGGGTTGCAGACAAGATAATGCAATCAAGGGAGTGATACAAGTAATTCTATACATTTAAATTGGCTTTTACGCTAGGATACTTGCCTAACAAACCACTGGGACATTGTTTATTTATTGTCCATTTCGAAGTCCATTTTAATTTTCCACATATAATTTTTTTTATATTCGCACCCTTTTTTCCTCCCCCATTTAAATTATAACGCGTAATTGGAATATAAAAGGAACGTAAAGCGCATTTTCGACTCTTAACGTCGACTTTTACCAATGATTACACATTAAATATAAAACTGGATTTTATGGGAGAGAAAAAATTACTATCCTATCTGAAATCATCACTATAATACCGCCATTCCTGCGCCAATAACCTTTTATAGCTCCTTATTTTTGCTTTTTATGTTTCATTTTCGTCACGTATTGTATCGAGTTCTTTTTTAAGATTCAATGTCAATTTCAAATGTGGTATCTGTCCTATTAAAAAGAAATATCTGAAAAGCATTCCTGTTAACTATTAGAAGACGGTCTTCTATAAGGAAGCTTTAATGTAGCTACCAGAAAATAAATGAGCCAAAACGTTGCTTTTCTTTCGAAAGTTTTCAATAAAATTCTATTTCTTTGTAGTGTGAGGTAATTTCAAATCATTCGGTCTGATATTATATTTATTGTTAGGCCTTTAGAAAAAGTGTTAAGCGGTACGTATGATTAACTTTTTTACTGTTCATTTTCAGTATTGGTATTTAAAGATTGATTGGATGACCTTCGTTGAGTTAAATGGTCTGCCAACGTAGATTATTCCTTATACGCCTCGTCAAGGAAATTAAAGTGTTGAATTTGTTGCTACATATTTAGTGTAGTTTAACTAGGCATTTCGCAACAAATTCCAGATTTGAATAATTCATTTAGGTTTTTATTCCTTTTTTTGTCGAAATGCTATTTTATCATAATTTCATACGACAACCAAGTTTAAACAACGAGTGGCTTAGCCACGAATTGTGCTTCAAGGTCTTATGAAACGTGTTTTTTTATTATTTTTTGTAATTTGCGCTTTTTATGCCGCTTTGAAACAAAATTTTTTACTTTAGTGGATTTGGGGATGTTTGTGGTGGTTGGTAATTTCTTAATTTTAAAATTCAAAATTTGATCTAATCGCCTTTTCTTTTATCCAAATTCTGTTACAAAATACGAATATGGAAGATAATGAAGATAATCTTGTATGTACGTTGTACGTTGTATTTTCTATCTGCGCCCTCAAGTTCTTCAGAACACACCAACAATTATCAAAATAATATTTTGTGATGTTCAGAATTATATTTCAAGTGTTAAATAACGGTAACAAGTTAAAAAGTATATACAGATTATAGAGGGTGTTTTTTGGTAGCTTTCGTTAGAGGCTTTTGGAAAAGTGTTTAGGTTTTTGAAAGTTTGTACTTAGGGGTTACTCTGAAAGCCGAATCGATGTAAAATGTTTTCAAAATGGTAACACTTCGAGAAATGGCGGGAGTAGCTAGTAACTTCGTTATTTTAAACGGCAACCCCTTCTTTATTGCATTTTTGGATTCTACTCGAAATTTGAGTACTTTTGGAACCCTCATACAATTTATTGTTTTTATTTTCACTTTAAAAAAAAAATGATGGCGGATGCAGACGATAGGTACCTTGAGAATTCATCACTTGAAAACCGTTGTAGTTATGGTAACCGAGTTTTTACCCGCGCGTCGAGGAAGAACAGGGGTTTCTTTTGGTGTACATAAAAAAATGTAAGTTACATACGCCTTACTTATGGAGCTCTAAATTTGAGAACATTGAAAGGAAGAATAACTCATTTTTTTCAAATGAAATGGAGACTCGAAGTTTATCTGCATGAAGAATTTTGGAAATGGCGGGTGTTCTAAGTGTTGTGTAGCTCGTGCCGCCGATTATGTAAAAAAATAAATAGACACATAATCATTTCAGCTTCTTGCACATTTATTCGAAACTTTACTTAGCAATTTCATAATTACCTCGTAGCACTTACTCGAAGCTTCTTTATATGATGGCCAGGAAATTATTTTATACATTCACATTTACCATTTTGGCAATTGTGTATTCTCAGTGTTGCAATCATAACTTAGACAAATTCCTTACGTTATACTCAACAGTTATACAGAGCACAAGCCGCTTACCTGCGATGTTACAGCTTTCAGTACAAGAAAACTGTTCGGCCATATTCTGGCCAAACCATTCACCGAGGCAAGTTGACACAGATATGAGAAATGTTCAGCTCGTCGAGCTCTATCAAATAGTCCCTATTTGTATATGTATATGGTATACTTATCTCTTTTGACCCCTTGAAAACCGGAAGTGACCGTGACCGGGTCATTGGTCATAAACCAATCAGATGTGTGATATTCGTGCAAAATTTCAGCCCTCCAGCTCTTACGGTTTTCAAGTCTATTAGCGTCATAGAAGTGATGACGCGACGGACGGACACGGACACACGGTTCGACATTCACGTGCGCAAAAATCTTACTTTGGGCCAAGGGTTCATAATCCGCAACAAACCGATTTGTGACATTAAACTTTATATATTAGATATGGCTCTACAGAAGTTCAAAGGGGAAAACAAGGAAGTCCTTCTAATGTGTACACTGTACACACTACACAAGCATTGTTTTCTAGAAATATGTGAAAAATGTCAAAAACATGTTAAGTGAAACTAACAGACAACAAATTAGGGAATTCCACATAAATAGTTCAGACTGGTTTAGAAATTAATTGATTATTACCTTCAATAGTGAAAAGTTTCTGGCAAATTGGATTGAATAATAAATGCTAACGTCTTCTAGATGGTGCAATTTATATGCCACGTTCTCTTTACAGAATCATTCTCTTTTAACCGAGAATGTTTTTAGTTACTGCTCTTAAAATAACCTACTTGCCCTTTCTGAAAGTTTCATTGAAAATACTTCATCGTTACCCTTTGGAAATGGCAACAAGCGTAGTAGAGTAGCGCTCGCTATACGGATATTTGGCGTTCTACGGCATGTAAGCAACTGAACTTGTTCTTGCATTTTAAAAATATCTAGCGGATTTATTTTTATCGGCGTACTTAGTTGTCTGTAGTATCTATAACTCTAGGGAGTTTATTGCAAATATAGTCTGTGGCTGCGAATGGTATAAAATATATAGTTTTATTATAACGATACCATCCCCATCTATTGTACGTATATGGTATAATGGCGGTGTCGTAAAGAAAGCTCGGAATATGTACTTTTTTTGAGTTTAATATGTGATAGCGCATGTATAATACATTTGAATTCCTGTAACGTTAACAGCTTTATTTTCTGACAACGTTAGTCACATTTTAAGAACCTTATCTCTAATTCTGTTTTACGGCTTACAATAGATTAAGCTTATTTCGTCACTGACAAATCTCTATTATACGGATTACAAGAATGAAATGTACACTTCGAAAGTTTTACGGGGAGTTAAAGTCGATGAACAGTAATTTCTTTTACTACACACACCCTTCTACACAGAATAAATGACATGCTACCGCTCATATATTTCAAAAAGAACGCGCATATCGAGCGAGCTTTAAACCATTTATTACCTTTTACAAAAGGTATGAAAAAAAATGCTTTATAGGATAAGTAATTACCTACTGTATACTGTAAAAGTTTTGCTGTTGTTGTTTCTAAGGTTAATTAATTTTTTTGTCCTTTATTCGAGGTTCAGATCCGCTTTTAATAGGCTTCCGAATTATGATGACCTTCATTTTTTAAATCGTTATTAGTATGTGCTCAAGAAAAAGGGCTTAAACAGAACTATTGACATTTAATTAAAGTTTCAACGTAGTTGGCTTAACTGTAAAAGCTGTAAATATGCCCATTAGGGGATAGCGAACACCAGTGTTCATGTTATATTGACTGCAAACTTGACTTATTAGAGGTGAATTTGACACATGGGGTGCTGAAGGGAATCGACTTTAAAAAATGAGTTTACAAACACCGTATATTGCGCTTCCTATTAGTACGTCTTCCGAATATATATCATAGCAAAAGTAGCAACTGCAGCTCTATTTTTATAGTATATACAACTTTTAGTGTAAACTAATCTGTCAGAATGTTTTAAGTGATATTTACTGACATCTTTAGCTTCCCACTCTTAGACGTGAAAAATATGTTGAAAACATTTCATTTAATTTAGTGAAAGGGAAGCGCTTTTACCGAGCCTACGCTTTTTTGACAAGCAACCACCTTCTGTAAAACATTTAACTTAAATTATGTTTGTACTTCCTTTCAAAGAAATACCACCCACCAAAAACCCTGTATATACGTTACTTTATCAATTGAATTATATCAAGTTTCCATTATTTAAAATACAAAATGTTAAAATTAGACGATTCTGTTCTGATTTCATGTGGGAAGACGACATGGTTTCTTATAACAACGTGAACAAATTTTGTAAAGGCGTGTAATATTTTGAAACATTTAAATTGCGTTCTACAGACAATGTTTACTGATAGGGAATACTGCAGTTGTAGTGTAGGGATATGCTAAGCTAAAATTAATGCATTTTTCAATCTTAGCTAATTTCCTAGTTAGTATACTGAGCGTTTTTTTGAGCAGCTTTAGTTGAAACTCAATCACTCAACGATATTATTCAACCGTGACATCACGAACTAATATTTTACATGCATAATTCTTCCTCTTCTACCTTACGGTGGGCAGGTGAACGACATCACTAGCCGTTTCCACTCCACACGATCCTTTCAGCTTGGTTCCACATCATATTTTTCTTTGCCAATATTCCCGCAATTTCCTCGTTCCAGGGTGGCCTTCCTCTATTGCTATTCCGTTTTCCATCATTAGCCCATTTTCCAAACACTCTACGCCTATTTTAATAGTAAGCAAATTAGAAGCAGATCTTTCCGTTTCTTTAGCATTTGAAGAACCAAACCAAATCAAACCAAATCATAATCCAGAAATGAAAGTTGGCATTGAATAAAAATGTCTAGAATTTACATAACGTAAATTTTACGACTACATTGTAACAATCTATCTGAAAACGGACTTTTGGTAATTAACAATAATTTTAATATGTACCTACTTGATTTACAACATGAATTGAAAAAATTGACGAGACACCTATTATACGGGGGGGGGGGGGATAATTTTCGGCCGTTTTAGTCGAGATATATGAGAGAATTCTTACCGACACATGAAAGGTTTATTATTTCACACCTTTTGTTTATACGCCCATTTATTTTACATTGTATTAAGTGAAACCGGTCTTGGTAATTCACATTATACAGGATGGGGTCATAACGTGGAATTAAGGTAGGTAGGTACTTAATATTAGTTTTAGAAAATGTTTTAAATAAAAGTACTTCATTACCATTAACCTATAATTAGAAATTAATATCACTTAATACAGGGTGACCCGTAATAGGTCATTATTTTATATGCTACCACCAATTTTTTAATTTTTAAATTCTACTTTCGAAATAAATTAAGTTGTATAAGGCAATACTGTGTTTAGATGATATTGGCAATTCAAATAGTAATAATAAATACAAGTAATTACACTAAAATTGTTATTGTTACCCTTGATAATGAAACAAAGTGTCGAAACGCGTCGGTTTATATTTTAAAAATAAAAATTTGAGTGGAATTCTTTGTATTATTACAATTACTTACGCACTTCACGGAGTTCAACAATATAAGTTGAAAGAAAATGAATTATATTGGAAGTTGAAGAGATAGGTTACAATAAATTTTACTTTTATTATATTAATTTTAATTCTATCTATCTTTATTGTGTAATTTTCTATACTTAACAGTTGATAGTTTCAACATATTTGGAGAGAATGTTATTTTTAAGCAGCTTATTTGAGCTATTTAAACAATAGTTAAAAACAAATGGCGGTCGTATTTCATTTTACTTTAAATGTATAGTTACTAAAATGAAAATCTGAAAATATTTTGTATTCTTAGTAATGCCACACGCAACGTATCTGTATTACATATATGGTGGTCTTGGTCTTATTTTATAAGTAGTTTTTGTTAATGAATGAAGTTAGCCACAAAATTTCCCGGTTGCGAGATAAGGCAAAAATATCTCATATCTTTCACTGTAGCATGAGATGTGTGAACTTTGTAAAGAATGTAAAGCTCATGATCATACGCAGAATAACGTACAAGCTCTATGATAATGCTGCCATTTATTGTAAGGGGAAAAGAAGCCCATAATATGGATAAGTATGAGGGTGTTTCATAAGTCATTGCTACGTCTTGGGTAGAGGGGTGGATAAAAGAACGTTGTATACAGTAGATTACTGCCACTCGTATACAAAACAAAAAAAATTTGTGAAATTGTGAAACACTGGACAAACTTCGCCAAGCGATTAAAAACAAAAGACCTGGTTTTACAGAAACCGTTCCTGTTTCACGATAATGCACGAGCTCATTTCTCTCGCGCAACTATTGCTCACCTCAAAAAATTCAAATCTTCTGCATTCACCCGGCTTGGGCACCATCAGAAGAATCACTGTGCTGTTGTCTATCCAGCAGTAAACAATGGAGTTACTGCAACTTGTATATTCCTATATGTTCATAGAACGTTCGTTGAACGTCAGTTTTTACATACGTCTTGGTGACATTCATGTTAGGTCCTTCGTGCTCAGCTTTGTATGTCTTAGGAAAATACAGGGCAGATATACCTACTTACATGAAATATGCGATATGCACGTCCACTGGGCAACGAATGTACAGTGTATGTTAGGGCAAAATTTATAACGGATGTAGGATCTTCAGTGTATCTAGTTAAGAGTAAAAGTATTTTATTAAGAATATATTTGTCGCACCCCGCTTTCCCTTTATTTAACGGGTTCGCACGCCTGTTCAATGTTGCTTTGGGAGTTGCTCTAGAAAAGAACACGTGCCTGTAAAAAAAGTTGATATTAATATTTTATACAGTTATAAATTTCACAAAGGGCGATAGTTTATGTCTATGACTCCTTGGTCTATGTTAATTTTACGGCAGAATTGTGAATCTTTCAAAACGCAATGTAGACATACGAATTAAGATATCCGAAGAAAAATGAAATTTGGCCCACACTAGATGGCGACGACTAGGTATTACATGAAACATAGAAACTTGATTGATCACCTTAGTAAAGTATTAATTTTGAATAAAATTTAAATAAATCAATATTTATGAGCAGCTAATGTAATTGACACTCAATATTCAATTAGCAGATTACTCTTAAAATAACATAAAACGGTTAAGATAATGCCAATTTTGTTATGAATTCGGCGATTTGGCCTACAAGAAACCGATCGGTGAAGAAAATGGAAAAAATTGGTTTTCAAGTAAAATTCGAGATATGCGATAGGAAATTTAATTGAAATGAAGTACAAACTCATCATTTTTCTAAAAAAAAGTAACATGATAAAGCTGCGTCAATAAAAATGGTACAACGAATTCCAAAAATATATTTTATTATAGTGCATTGTTGCGTATCATACTTCCTATATACAAATTATCATGTTATTCGATGGGATGTTCTTAAGTTTCAACTCACTGTGTAAAATCGTTTTTGAGTAATTTTATGGTTTTTTTGAAATTTCTGCAAATAATTAATTAATATCAAACAATTCAATGAAGATACAAACTTAATTCCCCTAATATTTTTTTTAATAGAAAACGGGGATCAATGTTCAAATAAAGTGGCGTAGGTATATTATGTTCTACCATCGTCAAATGCAAAATTTAATTCTCTTTCGATTGGTATATAAGTTACGTATAAACTATGTTATTTGTGTACAAATGCACAATTATGAAAGCTTATGATGCTGTTACTGCAACGTGCAGAACTTAATTGACGTACGTACATTGAATTAGCAGCAGTTTCCTGTACTTACTAAGATAAATATTGTTTGTAGTATAAATGCTGTTATAACTTACAGTGCACAGACTTGTCAATAAATTACCTAAAAGTTCATAATACCTCCTTTACTGATGCCATCTGCAATTTCTTTTGGGGAAAAGTTAAAATAATAGTGCTCGCATGTTACATACAATAGCATTGAAACAATTTTCACGGTCATGGTAGCCGAGTTTTAAAATACGTAATTATTTTCAATTCGCCATCTTGATGTTATAAATAACTTTCGCATGGTAAATTATTAACGTAAGTGAAGCTATCATTTTCACGCTACATTACAATTAGGAATAAAATGATCATAAAATACTCGTGAAGTGTTTCAAACTTATTGTGTAATAGAAGGCATATTAACATTTCAAGTATTTTTTTGCATGTAGAAATTATATTATTATTATTACTAATGTTATTTGCGCCCAAATAAATAGTAGTAAAAATATGACAATCTGCGTGTTATAAGCCGATTTAAAAAAATGACGTTGACCAAAGTTGAAACAAAAGAGTTTTTCGTCATTAATACTGGACATAAAAGGAAATGAGATCATAAATAGTATTAATTATCAGAAAAGCGCATAAAATCGCCATTATTTAAGACAGACATACATTCACTGCATAATAAGTGCGTAAAGCAATTTGACAAATTGTCCCGGGTGAGGAAGTCGCGTGTCCTACAGCTATCCACGTGTGTGGTCTGTTAAAGTAAAGGGCTTGGACCGCATAAGCTCTGATAGGTTATCACACCCTGGAATTTAAACTACACTAAGGTCTCGTATTTTAGTGTTGGCCCACTTAGCCAAGTTATAAGTTACCTAAAAGGTATGTCGAGGAGAACTTTATTTCAATACCATTCGCGTGGAAGATTCCTTGATAACTCGATATCGTGCAATTGCGACATTTAGATTTAAACAAACATACTTAGAATAGATTAATGCGACTTCTAAGTGACACTTGTCTACTTTAAAAAATATTATTTTGTTCAGCTTTGTCTCTTCTCGAAAAATATACCGTAGGTACTCTACTTTATATATGGCTAAATAAATATTTGTTAATTTATTCACTGATTTTAGGGGAGATTTTCATTTTATCTGCCTAGTCATGAAAGAAAAAAGCTGCCATTTTAATTATATATTTATAACTAATTATGAAATCTAAAGAGTTATGCAAAGTAGTATGTACGTGATTAATAACAGGAATCGTGCACGTGTCGGTTTAGTTTCAGGAAAATGTTTGGGGCGGATTGAAGCAAATACAATTTTCCGTTTATGTTACCTTCTCCTTCAGAATGGAATGTGAAGAAGCTACTCACACACATGACACACTCTCGCATCGTACTACGAGATGGGCATCGACGATTCGTAATTGCGTAATTCGTAATTTTAAGTTATTAATGTAACAATTTTCGTGATTCAATAAAAAAATCTTTTTTGACGTTTGCAAAGCCATCTATAAAAAAGTCTCCGAATAAAATTCACTTACTTCTCAACGTTCTATCCGAATATGCAATAAAAAATAGGGGTTTCCATTTAAAATTTTTAAGTCCCCCTCAAAACCGTTAACTTTTTAGTCGGAACATTTTTTGATCCGTCGCAGTGTTGTAGAATTATCGCAGGTGGGACATTAAAATGGGACACCCGGTATACGTATGTATTTCCTATATCTTCTTTTAGACTTTCATATTAATATACATTATCTTGCCTATGAATGTTTTTTATTTATGAGTAAAAGGCGGATTATATGCAAAATTTATATAGCTTATACTAAAAGTTATATGACATACCTTTCATAGTATACAACAAATCCTATTAAATGTGCCATAAAGTCAGTTACTTTTTTCCTTCTATACACGACATCGACAGGTATTTTACTTACTTTTAGTATAACCTATATTGATTTTCCATATAATTATGAGTGATAAGTAAAATTTAAAAAAAATTTAAATATCCCGCCGTAATGAAAAGCGGACAAAAATCTCGCCAGATGGCTCTAATATGAAAACAAACAAGTATAGGGAGTGGCTTATCTATTTCATTTATTTAACCTAATGGTAATGACAAATCACAAAGGTTCTAGCTAGATAGTCTATTACATAATATGTAACGGTGGTTTTTTTAGTTTCCCGTGTATATTTCAAAAGGAAAGCATTGTAATCGAAAAAAAGTCCAACTCGAGATTGTGATGAATCTCGTGCGTGACGGCTGTGGAGCCTAAATTACTATGCCGATTTTGATGAAATTTAAAAATAAGGCCTATAAAAAAACTTCATCGGTAAAACAAGCTTCGTATCAAAATAGGCCCAAAGGGGCCCAAACTAGGGGCGTTACTTTAGCCGTAAAAATTCAAATTTCCATTGTAGAAAAGTTAGTAAACATGGTTACAAGTAAAACGCCATTTTTCGTTTGTTGCTCAATTTAAAATGGCGACCAATATAATATAGCAATTCTCCTAGTTTTTATTATTTAAGAACGTTTTAACTTAAAATTTGAAAATTGGAAATTGTAGCCAAAGTATGGCCATAACTTTTACTTATAATTGATAATTTAAATATTTAAATAATTTAAATTTAAATACAAAACTCATTTGTTATCACTCCAATAGCTGTTCCAACTTGGTCTTTTTATGTAAATTTATCAATAATTTGTTTTCTTTATTTTTAATTGTCGTTATGTTTTATTTAAAAAAATCAATTTATTTTTTTGTAATATGTACAGTAGGTTAAGTGGAAGAGCAGCCTTGGGCTGAACTGCGCCTCTTACTAAATAAAGGCATATTATTATTATTATTGTAAAGAACAAACACTTATCGTGGCCAATTTAATCGTGCCCAAAATTGGTCAAAAATTCAAAAGCGATTTTCTCAATATCTGTACCAAGCATTTTTTTATTTTTTTAAATGTTATAAATATCGTTGATGAAAAACTATTACCACTAAATTTATTTCTTCATTTCCCATAGGGAAAGGGGGGTGAATTTTTGAAATTGAATACTTTAAAAATGCATAACTTTTTTGCTAAGAAAGATGAACAAATACAAGGACATACGATCCTTTTAAACGAGTATAATAAGTATGTATACCAATTTACTTCCGGTCTATCCGGAAATTAACAAAATATTAAAAATATTGATAACATATCCTGTACTTATATTATTTCAGTAGAAAATGAGAAATCGATTTCTGATTACAACGACACTACACACTACATATTTATTTTTTTGTGTTATTACGCAAAACTACTTTATTTTATACATCATTGTGGTATAATTTTTATGGTTCTATTGACGATATAAAACAAAATAACGAAAAACGTTTCAAATAAATTTTGTTTGGCTACAAAGCATTGTATTCTGAAATAGTTAGCCTAAATCAGAAAAAAAGAAGCTTATGAGTGAAATTAAAATTAATGTGAATAAGTACCTAAATATTTACTTTTAATTGTTAATCACCGGAAATTTGTGTACCACTGTACTGGTAATTTCATTTATTTTTAGTTTTTCAACTATTTCAGCGCCGGGTGCAATATTCCTGTTCAAATTTGAACCGCGCAAGTAATCTACAACAGAGCTTCACAAACTTTTCAAAGTTTGTTCCACAGAAACTTACATTAAAAAGTTCATGTACCACCAATAAATTCCTTGTACCAGACTGTAATTTTTGCTATATGTGGAGCAAAAGTGCAAACAATTTTTTTTACAATCTTTAATAAAAAGTCTAAAATAAAATTATTTCTTTAAAAATTAAACGTACCACCATCAGGTGATTACGTACCACCAGTGGTACATGTACCACAGTTTGTGAACCCCTGATCTACAATAACTGTATGTGTATGATGATGATTTTATTACTAGTCCTCTAATGCAGGTATTTTTATGATTCTCTGAATCTTCGCAAAAGAAGAATGGATTTTTAACATTAGCATTATGTAGATTTAAACTAATATCTGTAATCTTTTTATCCTCGTGCTGAAAATGAATCGTGAATTATATTTCACATCGATACGTCTCTAGAAAGATTAACCTAATTTGCAGCGATTTACATACAACAGAATTAACCAATGGTCGTTTTCAATCAACGCAACCACTGTTTACGTAGATGTGTTTATAACAAAAGTGTGCAAACAAGGTGACACTATAAGGACTGTTGTGCAAACATGCCCTCGTACAAGTAAATACGATTAGTATTCCTATAATAGTAGACAAAGGTTGTCTAATCCATCATTCCGGTGGTTTTGTCTGGTGGGATGTCCGGAGTGCGCCTGCGTGTATCTTATCACTGACCGATAACAACCCCCAATAGTACTTCGGCTAATTTTAATACCTTTACGCACACAATATATATAATTGATGAGGGGTTTAGTGGGCTAAAGGTGACATCTGAGGGTTGCGGATACGCACACGCATGTCGACGACGGACATGCATAAAGACGCCATATATTTCGTCGACACGCAGCGTGTTAGATATGTTAAGATGAAAAAGCGGCATGCGTTAAAGAAAATAATATATTTATTACGTCAGAACCTATAAACAAAAATGTGTGCGGGTACATAAGTTTGGGTTCTCGAGGTATTTTAGGAAGATGTTTATTAATTTGGTAAAGTATGTACGTAGGTTCTTACCAGATTTACTGCGTACACAAATGTTAATTATATGCGCCTCAATACATGTAGAAACTTCAGGAAAAGTAATTTAAAACTCAATTTATATTCTCACCTTCAAATTTTGATGCGGTTGTCACCATTAATTGAATAAAATTTAAACTTTCAACTTAAAAATCTTCCGATATATAAGTTTAGAAGTAATCAGAGCGTACAATTTGATTACGTAACCTGCTTCATCATCATGCAACTTTTCAATCAGTTTTGGACCAGCAAGACGATCTCAATTTAATCAAATTTATGTTAAAATGAACTGGAAGAGGACGTAAGGAAAATAACGAAGTGGTTACGATCTCACGCACACACGTTGGGAAATGGAAAACGACAGTTTTATGATACTCGCATGGAACTTTTCAACCCCACCTGACCGGCAACGTTTTACCAATTAATAGTGTCGTAAAAACTCGGCACTAAAGTGATTGCTTGTTTTATTGTTTGTTTTATTGTTTGTCAAGATATTTCATGATGAGGTATTAAAAAGTGTACCTTGTGTTCGTGTTTGTACACATTACAGAAATAAACCTCACTATACTTTTCCACTAAATTGTAACATAAACGCCACGCACGTATATAACATTTAATTAATTGAGTCTATTATGGTACTTTTAACAATAATGTAATCCATTTGATTAGTAATTAAAAACAATATTTTATAATGTGAGGAAATAAATTTCGACTGACGTGACCGTATTTTATCTAATTCGCTTTTCACGCCCTTATTGATTTCACTTAGAGAAACTTTTAAAACAAGAATTAATATATAATTACAGTTTGACAGTTTATATCATCATGACGAACATTTAGCTTAGTTATTAAACACTTTACTTCTTACAATGTTTTCCACGCAATTATTACGATTATATACTCATGTATTTAATTTGCAATATTTCAACTGCGTGAGTTAGTTTATTACCTACCATTAATTAGTACAATTCGTTAAAATACAAAGCACCTTCGGTCACTAATATAAAACTTAAAATATTACGAATACCTAACTAAAAAATAAAATGTATGAAGGTTATTTATAACTTTGTGTACACTTAGTACTTATAGGGTATCAAGAAATTACGTACCTATTTTAAATATAATTAAATTGTAAAACTTATTCGGTATGCTGTACTGCAATTGCACTTTATATTTCTATTATAGTAGAATGATTCACAAACCCCTTGTGCTAGCTTAACTAAGTACAAGGCTAGAAAGGGCGAGGTAATATTCAATCTGTAATAAACTCTTTTAAACTATACGAGCGGTAATAAATTTTATACTTTTACACATTGAATGGAAGAATTCCTTAAACGTGATGTAGCCTAAAGGGTGTTTCTTAATTCTTATAAGTTACTTTTGCGAATGAACGGAAATCGTTTATAAGAAGAGCAAAAATATGGAGTGGCCATTATTTATTTCATACGGAAAAGTTAAAATTCAAGCTATAACGAAAAAAAAATTAAAGAAAAATACCAAGAAGACCTGAAGAAAACGCATATTTTAAAATGTAGGAAAAGAAGGGGAAGAACTACACGCAATAAAAAAAAGCTGTGGTTTTACAAGAATAAGTAATGATACAAAGAAAAGAAGCGTAGTGGACCGAAGAAATAGAAAAGGCGGCAAAAGGAAAGAAACATTTATGGAAAAAGTACCTAACTCAGTGTTCGAATTGGGGGGGATGGCATACCCTCACCTTTTTTAAATTACACAAGCATACCCCTACCTTTTGGTGACGCGGGACGCCGGGGAACGCTGTTCGAATTGGGGAGGGGGGTATTGCATACCACCAATTTTTTAATTTACAAACGTGTACCTATTTCGCCTTTTTTCTCGTATTTATTTTAGTGGTTTGTTTTGTTTATCTTAGATAGAAGTCTTTTTGTCAGTTATTTATTAAGAAATGTTTGCACCAGGCCTTTGTAACAGTTTGAATGCGAATAAAGTATTTTGTAAATAACTTTATATTTGCAAAGTATACAGGGTGTTTCAGACCACCCGTACCGCCCAAATATCTCGCGAAATACAAAACGTATTGGAAAAAGAAAAAGTACGTCTAAAAATTTTTTTATGACTCTATTGTTTGATAGTAATAGGATGTCTCCACTCGCACCCCGGGGGGTGGAAAGGGGGGTAACTTCGTAATCTTAAATAGCACCCCCCAGTGTATTATGCAGATTTGAATTCTGCGTTAACAAATAGGAACTTTTTGTTTGAAACATTTTTTGAAGTTCGTTACAGATGGCGCTATAATCGCCGAACAAAGTTTTTCCGATTACCCGTTTTCAGAGATATTTCATCAAAAATGTTAATGCTATGTTAAAAGGAAGAGGGGAAGCTTTATTTACCCCCCTACCCTCTCCCACACCGCCACTTCACCCCTACGCCCCATAACCTAGGATGGGAAAACGCAACCATTTTAGATTTAAACAACTGTTCAATACCACGATTGAAGAAGTTAAATTTTGTAAATTTTTTTTTGACTTTGATGGAAAATAGAAAAAAAATTTGATATACTTTTGTTGCGAACATGTATGCGGCCTGTGGTGGAGAGAGTCGGGGATGACAGTTAAGGAGGCGAATGGGAGAGATGTCAGTGTGATTTTTAATTTTTCGTAACGTGGTGGGTTAATAAAGAGTGGTGATTAAATACAAATAATTATTTTACGCTTTGAACTTAATTTCGTTACACTTTTATTTCACGAGTAAAGAACACATTGACATTCGAGATACATTTAAATCTAAAATTAGGGGTGAAGTGGCGGTGTGGGGGAAGGGGGGGGAGTAAATTAAGCTCCCCCTCTTCCCTTTTACAAAGCATTAACATTTTTGATTGTCACTTAACAAAACTGACATCAAATTAGCATAGGTAATCGGAAAAACTTCTTTCGGCGGCCAAGGCCGTGCCAAGGGTGTCCTGCGCCCCTGGCAGAACGGCGAAGTTGCGCCCTCATCTGATATAACCCCCCTTAAAAACTTATTTAGCTTCCAACAAATTTCTCCATATAAAATCAATAAATATTTGGTAAATTAAGACTAATAAATTTTATGATACAGTAACGTCCAGGGTGGGGCAATTTGGGGAATATTGAACAATTAGTTTTATTTAAATTAAAAGTTTCGTTATTTAAGAAATTATTACTGCTTAGAGTCCGCGGACGGGGGGGGGGGGGCAACCGCCCCCCGTATGGGCGCCCTGATTGCAAGGATTTATTATAGTACAAAGTCTTATCAATATGTCACACCAACATCTCTAAAAGGCACATAAATTCGTATCGATTCGTTTAAGAAGGTTGATAGCAC